>PYAF01002698.1:226718-240965 GCA_007407185.1 Glycine tomentella | reverse complement strand
TATATATATATATATATATATATATATATATATATATATATATATATATTCTATTTTTACTATATTACTAATTGATACGAGATCTTTAGTGTTAAAAACTCAAATTAATTGTAAAAAAGTAACAAAATAAAAATTATTTATTAAAATTATAATATCCAATTCAATTAAAAAATCATTAAAAAAATCGTAGATCTTAGTTATAAATTATAATAACTATATAATATTAGATTAATGTTTATTTTATATGTGTATGCATGAACATGAGAGGGATTATGAGGCACAAATGAATATTGATCAACCTAGTATGCATAAATTTTAAAGAATAAATACTCAGATTTAAACTTATTTGATATTAATAGCAGTCAAAATTCACTTTTTTTTTTACAGTAGCGGTAAAAATAAAATTAATCACTCATGAGTCATGACATAAGCAGTGGAAATCCTTGAATATTTTTCAACTAAAAACAATTTTGGAATATTCACCGAGTAGCCAATTGCCATAGAATTCAAATGCTAACGATCAGTTAGATGCCCTTTCCCTTTCAATGTAGATTTTACGGCAACAATGTGATCATATTTTTTTTTATCTCATTAAAAGTGAAATAAGTTAAGATTTCGATCAAGAAATGTCTTGAGATTCAATTAGTATTACATAATTACTTACGAATTATTTACTAACAAAATCATAGTATCAACAAAAGAAATCAAATTTATATTATTATAAAATATGAATTTATTCCTTATCAAACTAAATCAACTTTTTAAAGACGTTTGTACTCCACAAATTCTACTCGACTTGATGTGCCGAACGAAACCAGAGGCAGAGCAGAGGTGGTTCGAAATCTATAAATGAAGCTGCTCTGGGTAAGCAAGCGGTTTTCGCGAAACTTTTCTCAGTCTTGACTCTTGATTTGCAGACACTATTGATTAGAAATACGAATATTTGCTACTAAAAGAAAATAAAAATTTGGTGGAAATGGGAACATTCACCTTTTTTTTTTTTTTTTACATTAGATTATGTAACTTTATTTATTTTTTTATTCTATATGAAAAACAAAGTTTTTGGTATTGTATGATACATCACCGAATATAAACTAGTAGTATCTTATTCAACACAGAATCTTAAATATGTCACAATAAAATTATATATATCGTTAAAATTTTATACAATTAGATATATTATTAAATCTTAATTATGTGATGCATATCAAACAAGCTCTAAATTTGAGGCAAAACAAACTCAAGATTAATTAATCCTTTAAATGATTACTGGATCATCTCTTAACACACATGCATGATCATCATCAACCCATATTGAAAGCTAAAATGCATAATGTGAATTCTGAATATAACCATTTTAGGAATTTATTAGCACTATGAGATCTGTTGAGTAACACTTCAAATTAATTTATTAAATTAAAACCATTCTCGAAATTTAATCTTCAAAATTTTAAAAAAGTCATTTAGCTTTTGAAATGATCAAATAATTTTTAATTTGATTCCAAATGTTATTGAATGGTACTGTAATAATTTTAGCGCTTAAAATTATAAAAATGAAAAACAGATGTTATTATCTAATAATTTTAAGAATCAAATGATATGTTTTCAATTTTAGTAATTAAATTAAGCAACACTTTGTAATGAAAAAAAAAAAACAAGTAACATTTATAATATTGAGAATTAGTTTAATAGATCAATAGAGCTTTATTCCTTATTTAAATATAATGCTTTCAATACCACCAAAAAAGAACGATTTAAAATATGTAGTAATCTCGTTGGCAGGAACTCACATTCAGAATTCCTTGTTATGATAGAACAATCTTCATCAAATTGAGTTACGCCTTTGATGGCATTATATTGATATCTAATTCAGTTTGTAAAACAATTTCTTAAAGAGGGTAGTTGATAATGATGAGTTGTGTACATATTCACCTGTCATATTAATACTTACTATTTTATTTTGACATCTCTCTCCCTATTATATTAATTATTATACTTACACTTTTCTCTGTTTCTTTTTTCTTCTTAGTTGTCATTAGTCTCCACCAATTTATTTCTATCTTCTAACGCAACATTTTTAAAATTTACCACGGTGGCATGAATATTTTGCTCTTTTCCTTGGCTAGAAATAAAAAATGAGAGAGGAATACTAACAATACAGATTCGATCTCATATATAAATCAGAAAAGAGAATCATAAATATGAATCCATCAAACTTGATAATTTTTATCAAATTTTAACATATTACAGTAAGAGTGAGCGAGGGTAACTTTTCTCAAAATGAAATTAACTCACGGAGACGGCATGAGCAAATGGTCGTTTTGCAACTGAAATTTCCCGCCACCACCATCGAGAAACGTGAATATAATAAGACAAGTGTGAGTAAGTGATTTGAGCTTCACACTCACAACGACAACAACGGAAACGTTGAAAATTGAAATGAAGAATGTTAATCGTGGTGCTGCCTTGGAGCGAAAACGAAACCCTCTTTCAGATCTCACCAATACTAATTCTAACCCTTCCAATCCCCAATCCCTTCTATCGTCTTCTTCTTCCGCTACTAACACAACACGCGGTACTTTCATTTTTACGCACTATATTAGCTTTCAATTTCTTCCGTTTCCTCTAAAATTTCACATTGAATTGAAGCTTTCTTGCTTTGTACAGTCATTTATTTATTTTAGGCTGTCGTCACTTGTGTTAAAATTATTGCATCATTACATATATTTTGTTCACGCCAAGCTTAATTCGACCTTAAGAATGCTATAATTCGTAATTTTCAAAATAGAGCGTGATTTGATTTCCGTTTCAGGGACACTTGGCCTTAATGTTTCTGAGCCAATTTCAGCATTCTGCAGCAGAATACACGCTTTGAATGAAAAGAAAAGGAATACTAAAAAAGCAATAGCAAATCCCAAGACCTCTACTGTTCGGTAAACAATAACTATGCCTCTGTTTTAACTCATACTAACTTCAATTCTAAAATGAAGTTTAATTATTACTTTTTTTCTAAAATTCAACCACGTAATTACTTGTTTGTGCCAAACAGGGATAAAAATGATGGAGTTGAACTTGGAAGTTTGGATCTAACTAACGCTAGGCCTAGGGTGTTAACAGTTCGCTGCAGGAAGGTACTGTAATAATTTTGCTACAATGGTTCCGTGAAAAAAACTTTTAACTCTTCTGAAATTGTGTGTTGAAAATATGGAAATAATTAAGTATTTTCCGTAGATTGTTTAATGTTTTCTCTTCTTATATATGATGGTTCTGCAGATTTCTGTGGCATAATTGAGCATGATTTGTATAATAATTAATTAGAGTCGTTTACTCGAAATGTAAACTCTATAGGGTTTTTAATGTGTATGTCGCTTAAGTGTTTGATAAACATCTGCTGAGTTTTCAGAAGCGGGGTGAACAAAACGTGTCCAATGATCCACAGCTGCAAGATTATATTGTAAAACAGAAGGCATACTTCAAAGAGATTGATGAATTTGAACTAGCGGAGGAGGAGGTTGAATCTGTTCATGAGCTGGATTAAGAGGAACACATGTAAGAGGACCAGCAGCTTGAGACTCCTTCTCATCCTTGTTTTGGTTGGTTGTGATATCATAGTGAAAGTAATGACGTAACTAGGCTAATATATAAATATGAGAGTGGAAATTAGTGATAATCTTCCCAATTGTCTAATAGGGTGGAATTGTACAAAGCAAATGAAAAGTTGTTTGACACAGACCAATAACTGTTACACGTTAATTGACCTTAGTTGGAAATCTATCTTACTTCACTTGTGATAAATTTCTACAATTCAAGAAATTGTGACTGGATATGCCGTGCCTTGTTTTACATTGGTTATTCTTCAGGGCCTTTCTGAGCCAGATGCGAAGAGATCTATACTTTCTGGAGTTTTAACTTGACAATTTTTAAGTCTCATCTAGTTGCATTCCTGATCGATAGTTACATAATTCATATAATGCATAGCATTGTAAACAAATTTAACAAATGCCATCCATGCAAATATTTTTATGTAACTTCTTGATGATCGTGGAGATTACCAGGCTCTTCTAATATGTTAGCATGGAAGATGAGTAAGATTGGCAAAGTCCTGTATATAGAAATATAATACGAGGTAGTTTATTGATATAAACCAGGTAGCTTGGAAGCCAGAGATTAGAGAATACATAATTTTGTAAAGAAAGATGGATCATTGGAGATAAATATAAGTATGGATAGACATAAATAGCACGCTAATGTTTAATTGTCTTTTCTGCAATTGATTCTGATCTGCCCCCCGCTTCCTGTTAGAGGCTTGATATTGCTCATTTTGACCATGCCCTTGGCAAAGTCTTTAAAGAATGCATCTGTATTGGTAGCATATTTCTTCACCAGTTTGACCATACCCTTTTTGTCTAGTAAATTCTGGAAATATAGGTTATCAAATGGGTAGGAGTTTGAAGGTCAAACGGTTCGAGTAAATCGTCATTTCCACTTCTGGGGCACTTGCTCTGAAGCGACTTGGCAAAGGAATCATCAATGTCGGAATCATTGTAGATGTGATCTCTGAATGTTACGCATCTAGCAAGGCCAATAGTATGTCCACCTGTCATTAAACATAGTCGTGCGAATTGAAGTATATCTTGGGCATAACATGCCAAACTCTTCTTCTAAGCAAATTTTTTGGAAGATAAAGAGTGGTCAATTTTGGCAACAAATAATAGGTAGAGTATACTAGAGGAAGCTTCTTTAACACTCATAAATTCTCTTATCCTATTTCAATCTAAAACAGACTAGAAATATATATTCTTGAGAAAGCGTTTATTTATTACCTTATATGGATCAGATTCGATACACATCTCATTGAATGTACTATTTAGTACTTAGTTCTTGAAAGAGCCACCAAGTCCTTCTCAGAGAGCCCCTGGTTATCGAAATTCGTTTTGAGAGCGGTTAAGTTAAGAAAGGGTGCAGGAATGGAGTTATTGGCATCAGCTCTGCTAGCTGTGGTAGAACCCCTTCTGCACAAGCCTACTTTCCACGAAGGCCCTCCTAGCAGTAAATTTCAACAAACATTACCCCCCTTTTGCGAAACCGGCAAGTGTACAGTTCGTTCAAGTAATAAAATGATAAGTGAGTTATCGTCCCACAGAGATTGTTGCACCAATTATATTGTAACTTAAATCTATAAGTTAGATGAATAAATATT
The DNA here is from genome assembly GCA_007407185.1 of Glycine tomentella. NCBI lineage: Eukaryota > Viridiplantae > Streptophyta > Magnoliopsida > Fabales > Fabaceae > Glycine > Glycine tomentella. The sequence goes on along the minus strand of PYAF01002698.1, from coordinate 235,765 downwards.
TGTAAAAGAATGAGTTGGTTGTTTGATTGGATAAAGGTAAAGGCAAAATTAAAACATAAATGTAAACTATGAACAGAGAAAATAAGTTGTGACAAGATAAAGGAAGCGTAGCCAGGGCACTCACACTCGATGATTCCTCCCAATGAATTCGTATCACTCACTACATTCGATTATCTAAGTTACTTAGCGTTGTGTTCATCGCATATTATCTATTTACCAATTTCCTAGTGACATAGCTCTTTAACCCACCTAAAAGCCCTAATCCCTTAGTAACTTTCCTAGGGTTAAGCATTCAGCAACACAAGAATAAGCTACAAGTATATATTTCTATTCCTAGGTAATATAAAGCAAGTCACTACACTTAGTTCCAAGACTAGAACCCCAATATTCCTATTGTGAACCCTAGCTCTTAACTCTTCACTAGATTGATAAAGTCTAAGGAAAGATACAACATTCAAGCAAAGTGCAGTAAAATAACTTTGGATAAATGAATAATAGCATTCAATACATTCCAATGGGAGTTACATCAAATGCTTGGCCCTAGCTACAAATGAAACTAGCCAAACCTAGTCATAGCTGGCCTTGAACTAACAAAAAGAAGCATGCCCAACTGAAGCACAAAGGAGAAGAAGATGGAGAAAGGTCTCCACTTGAGCCTTCAACTCCTTAAGCCCTAGCTAAGCTTTCCAAGCTCTCTTAAACCCTTTTTGAGCTATTTTCATTCAGTAGAAGTCCCCTTCAGCATTGTGGGTTTAAGTATTTATATGGGAGTTAGTGAAACTCCCAGTTTGTCCTTTAGCAGCTTCAAAAATTACACAAACAACGAACTCTGGCGCTGGTGGCGTGGAACTCACACTTGTGGCGCGGCTTGGCAAAGAGAATTTGGCTTATTTCCTTCATAACTGGCGCTGGTAGCGCCGCCACCACGCTGATGGCGTGAATTGGCAGTGCAGATGGCGCTTGTGGTGCGGATCTCACGCTACCAGCGTGAGATGGCAATGGAAATTCCTCTGATTTGTGGTATTGGCACTGGAAGCGCGGCATTGGCGTTGGTGGCACCACAACTGTTCTGACATTAGCTTGCTTTGTTGAATTCCTACTATGAAATTGCACAAATTACTAAGAATAGGGCAGCAAAGGAATAGTAAAGGATTATAGCATTCATGAGCAATTATTGATGAATTATGACTAATTCCTTGCTTCTAATGGCTTGGAAAACATTATATGCTAAGAGCATATCACCCATCATCAAAACAAATGCTTTCCCTTTTTAGATGCATGCCTTTTAAGGGTCATAAACATTAATACTATTGAGATTTGAGATTGCTTATTACGTACATAAACAACAGAGTCTCAAGCAGCCAGAGCAAGACTATCAGCGCACGACACAACCTGGGAACATGCTTTCTCCACCTTAGCTTAATGTCATCGATCACGTTGAACCCTCTAGCTGAATTATTGTTAGGTGCTGCAGTTTTCTGTACTATGAAGCTGCTTGTATCATCCAACAGTATTGATGCATAACATCCCTGATACCATTGTGTTATGTAAAGCCAAATTAATAAGTAACGCAAAACTGCAAAAGACTATAAAGTGAAGACAAATTATTAATATTGTATATAGTCACGTTTACAAAGCAGTCATGGAAATGAAATCAGAGTAAGGAAGCTCCAACGCGAGTTTCGTTTTTAATGGCTTTTATGACTCCTTTTTTAACTATAGGCAACAGCTTCGGGCAGCTGCTAGAGTAGAAGTCTGAGGATAACTTCTTTTTGGCATATTCTGGTTCAGCAAGTGCTGTAGCAGCAACAAGAACAAACAAAAGAAAGTAGTAAGAAGCCATCTAAGATCTCATAAAGTACACATAAACCAAATAATTGGTGCTTTCTCTTCTATATAATAATAACAATGTAGGATCAAATCCCGTTTGTGTTGCTTTTACGTAAAAGTAAAAACAATGCCTAGTCTTTTCATGTTAAAGCTGATGGTGTGTTATGTACATCATTTTTTTTGGCTATGATTTACGGAATGGGATTCCCTGCAGTCAAAAAGACATTGTGTACAAAACCCCTACCCTTAACCTTTTTCTCTCATATATGAAAAAGTTTTTCAAGCTAATAAAATAATTAATAACTAACTGAAATAAACATAACTTTAAATCACGACGAAAAATGTCTCTATATAGAATTATAGATAATGTTATTCATACTCTCAAATGGATAATGAATAAGAGAACTCTAAATGAATCATGAATAATATTAATTTCTCCAGTGTAAGGGCATCTTCATTACTGCATGCATGTTATTGTGAACTGCCAAGTCATATTCTGTCTGGAGTACGTTGGCGTGTTAATTATTCGGGCACCACCAACTTCATTTTCATTAGGTTATACTTATACATATGCAATGCCAAAATTCACGTCTGTTTATGTCTTTTAAGGATCGTACAGCTGCCGAGTAGATGTGTACGATCATTAAAAAAAAATAATAATATTGATTTAATAATATATTTTATCTTTTTTACGCTACACATTTTATTTCATATATATATATATACTTTTATTTTTTCAGTTATTATATATCAGTTTTGGTTCATTATATTTTAGCATTGTTTCATTTTAGTATATTAAGTTTTAAAAACTTTATTTTGATCCTTTACATTTTCAAAAATTTCATTTTAATATTTTATGTTTTCAAAAGTTTCATTTTGATACATTAAATTTTAAAAATTTATTTTGATTCTTTATATTTTCAAAAGTTTTATTTTGATCATTCTTCTACTTTCGGTTAGCAAATATTAGTATGTGGTTAATTTTAAATTTTGAAATAGTTAATTTAAAAAAAATTTAAAATAGTGACAGATAAAAATCGTCATTATTTTTTTAAATGCATTTAATTATGTGTTTTGTTAAACTTTGTCTTTTTTTTCTACAAACTTCAAACCATCACAACATAAACAATGCAATCATTATCTATTTAGATCTACAATTTCCTTAGCACTAATGTCATCATCAACAAACAAATAAGATATGCAAAATTCATTCATCAAACAATACTATTATGTCACTCCATAATCACACCGCAACTCATTACCAACATAAATAAAAAATTTAGGTCTTAATGACGATAAGAACTCACATAACGTTTTTCTTCCTTCTTACAATAAACTTTAGTTTCTCACATATATATATATATATATATATATATATATGAGAAACTAAAATTTATTGTAACTTTGTCTAGTTATCTTTAAGAAAATAAAGTTGTCTAGTTTTTGAAAATAGTTAACTGTCCACAATACTAACACAAAAACTAAAAGAATAATGCTATTAATTAAATAAAAAGTAATATTATTTTGATAATACATTCTCACAAAAAAATTACAATAAGTAGAGGAAAATAAAAATAAAAAGCACAAGATAAGTTAAATAATGTAATAAAAACATAGTGAAAAGTAAATTATAAAAATATAAATTTTTTAAATAAAAATGGTATTAACCAATTTGAAAATGACTTATTTCTGCATTAAAATTCAAACCGTATTGTAGACCTTCCAATCAAACCTTTCAAAAAGAAAAAAATAATAATAATAAAGAGGACCACTCCAAACAAACAAAGGCCACATCCTATTTTCAAATGAAGAAAGGGTACTAATTCACGAATCTTTTCAACTTACTGTATTTGTTACAATTCTCTCTTCAACATGTTCCTTGATTAAGAAATTCTCCAAAAAAACAAAATTCATAATCGACATTTTTAAAATTAATAATCAACATTTTTAAAAGCATAATGAACATATTACAGAAACAACCTTTACAAGCCCAAATTCTTGGCCCATGCTTTTTTTTCAAAATAACGTTTTACTACTTGCACCTTCAAGTAGCTTCCTCCACCCTTTTCATAATGTTTTTTTTTTACCTTCTGGATTAATCATTCCGGAAGCCAAAAAGGATGTACAAGAAGCAACAACCTCAAAATTATAGCCAAATGGTAGTGGCCTTTCATTTCTTGCAGGAAATTATAAACATCCACCCCATTTGGGTGAATTGGGTGGTGGGAAGACAAAAATAGAGACAAAACGAAATGGTAAAAAGAAAAAGTGATAGATAATTAGATATAATATGTGATGTGATAAAAAAAAAAAAGATAAAAAGATTGAGAGAAAATAATGAAGTAGAAGTGGTTGTAAGAGAATGAAATATATGAATATTATTACCCTTTCTTCCATGGCCCCCCCACCTATGAGGGTACAATTATCAAAATGGGTCAGTTTGGTCCGTTGAACCCAAACCACCTAACCCATCTTATAAAATGTTAGCCCAACTCGATCCACTTTTAATTTGTTGAGTCTTGAAAATTGTGGCTTGATTCATCAGGAGTTGGTGGGTTAAACAAGCTGGTTCTCACAGGTTCACCTAAACCAAAAAATGTAATTTTTTAAGAAAAGAAAAATAAATTTGAATATTTAGCAAATTTTAAACAATGAATGATAACATTGTTTTTAAATTTCTTGAGTTTAATTTCATCAAGCTAAAAAATATCAAAGTATCTTGTCATGGTATTGAATGCGAGCCAAAATAGTCATAATAGTTTAGAATAAAATAGTCTTGAACAATATTACAAAACACAAATACTAAAAAAATTGAAGTCTAGAACTTGTTGCTTTGAAGTCTAAAACAACATTATAAATTAATTAAAAAAGAGAGTAGAAAAGAACAAAGACTAGTGGGCTTGACATTAGGTTAATTTTTAGGTGGATTAACTTGACCTGCCACGGGTTCAACCCGAGTGAATTGGATTATAGGTGGATCAAGTTCGCCTAATTGAAAATCTTCCTTCTTTTTTCAATCCAATCTAACTTGAAATTGTGGTTGGCTAGAATGACTCACAAGTTCTAACCTATTTTGACGACTATATATGAGAGTGTTATACCTATTAGAAGCTGATTGGAAGGGGGCTAGTGGCTAGTGCCACCCACCTCACTTGTAATTAGCTCTTGATTTGGTCTTAGATGCCCTCCACTTAAAGTAGAAAAAAAATACCCAACATAATATGTGCCTCAATTACAACTCCAAATATATAAATTAGCCTAAAATCTCTAATTAAAAAATCAAGTAGCCTAATTTATTACTATCTCAAAATCATTAATAATAGAAAATAGTCTTGATTTTTTCAAGTCCAAAATCCATAATAAATTAATGAAAATGTTTCTAATATATTACAACTCAAAAAACTTGATTTGGTTTTCCAAAGTCTTAATAAAAACAACTAAATAATTATTTTCTCCGTTTAGATATGACAAATAATTTTTACCTATCTTAACTAGAAAATACATATTTTGACCAAGTATAACACGTACATAGAGTATTACTCGATTTTTTAAACAGATACGGGGACGAGAATGAATATATAACTACATGTCCCTATTCTTTAATATTTTTATTATAATATATATACAAATACTATAGACACACACATTAAAAAAATTATTGTTATACTTTTATTTTTATAATTTTAAAAAATATAAATTAATCAGTTTAATAGTTACAGAATTTAAATTTTAATAATAATTAAATATCAACCATAAAATTATATATTTAACTAAAACTATATATAATTTAATCCACAATTTTTTTTCTAGTTATATATTTCACCAACAGTATATTATTTTATAATTATTTAAATTAAAATATAGTTATTAACTTATATATAATTTATTTAAAAATATTTACATGTATAGATATTAATTAAAAATATAACTAAACCTATTGTATTTAATTGCACACAATCAACAGTATAAATAAAGTTACACAATTGTCCAGCATGAAATTTCCGTGCATTGCTGCCCAGCGAAGAATTTTTTTTTTTGGAATAGGTTCCACTACTTATTTTTTAAATTTTCTTTTCATTTTTATCCTACCAAACAATTCATTTCCACTCTCTTCTTTCATCTTCCTTACTCTCCTCCATTTTACTATATCAACCGCATCATAAAAATCTACTCATTTCCAATTTAATTACTCTTTTTTCCCCGGCCCCTTCTTTTCACTCTATTTCTTTCATGTCACTTTCTCTCTCTTTATCCGAACAAAGTATAACAACTGATTGGAATCTGAAAGTCGAAGGTTATATTTTTTTTTCTGTGACTTGACATCCAACGATTCATGTTGAAGATGCTGCTGAAGTTGATGTCGCCCATGATTGGTTTTGGAAGTCAGTTGTATGAATCTTATACTGTTCCTCGTTGATTTCTTAAACCAATTGACAGGAGCATACATATCACACGCACCAAAAATAATTGGCAGCAAATCGAAAAGGCCTGAAATGTAATTACGTATAGCCTTTGAGATTTGACTGTTGGATTACTATCAATATAATGAACGTACGTAGACGCATATATACCATCGCTAAAGGGGGACAACCAGAAATTTTTACGATTCCAACTAATCTTTATTCAACATATAATCACATAAATATGTAGTAGTCCCTAACTACTTATTAAAAAAAAAACAAAAATAGTAGTCCCTAACTATGTAATAATTTTTTTTAAGACAACAGCAGTGGAGTACTAATTTTGTTAAATTGTGTAGCCTTTATGGGTCTTTATATATAGACTTTAATTTTATGTATTCTTTATTATTTATTTTCGTTCAAAAGTAATTTCTTGTAATTGATTTAACTTATATAACACAAATCCTACTTGCCCTTGCTTTCATCTCTCTTGTCTCTTAATAAGATCGGTATTAAATGGTTATCAAAGTTTATAAAGTTGTGAGATTAATGACATGAAACTATATAACAATAATCCAACAAGTGAAGGAGACTCTTGCATGTCAGCTCCAAGTGTAATCTCGTTGTCAAGGTATACTAAGTACAAACCATAGATGTGTAAACTTTTTTGAGGAATCAATTTCAAGAGGAAGCTAGAATACTGTAGATGATCGATGGCCTTTAAGTCAATTAGAAGGCGGGGCATAAAGGGGTGTGTCCAAAGCATTGTCTTGTACTCTTGTTATATCAGCCATAGAACAAGTCTCTCTCAGTCTCTTTCTTCGTGGCCATTGCCAGCAGGTCACACATTCTTAGATTTAGGACCAGAAGTTTTGGCGGTTTGGACTTGGGTAGGGTTTATGTCATTGAGGTATTTGCCCTCAATGCTATGCAACACCTTATTTATAGCACATTTAATCTGAGATTTTTTAGCCCTCTAATTTAATATATGATCCACCTTGAAATCAATGGTGGCCTGGTGATAATAACATCTTGATTAAACATATAATTTAGTCTTTATAAGTGTCACGAATACTTATTTCTTAATTTAAAATTTATTAAATCAATTTCTATATTTGCAAAAGTTACCAGTTTTGTCCATGTCATCATGACACTATCTTTAACAATATTAATCCCTTTATGCCCTCTAAATTTGATGATCCTTATGCATGTAGCATATTCTTAATTCTTAATTTGGCTTTTACATATGTAATACATTTTTAATTTGGTCCCTATAACATTTAAGAATGCACTATACGTATGAGAATTAAATTAAAAATGTGTTGAATGTGCATCCCACCAAATTAAGAATGTGTAATAAAGAATTAGCGGTCAACACAATACTGTTCGAGACAACGTCATGATGGCAAGAACCAAACCAATAATCTTTACACAAATAGAGACTATTTTAATAAATTTTTACATATAAGGAATAAATTGAAAATTCGTTACACATATAAAGATTAAATTATGTGTGTAACCTAACATTTTTTTCTAACTTACCTAAAAGTTGAAGAATATGCGGGTCTCATACGGAAAAATCCCATTCATAGATTCTTGCAGTGTTTGCTAGCTTCTTCGCAATACCACGCGTACAAGATATACCCCTCAATTATTAATCAAATTGTTGAATGAACTTGTCTAATGGCCTAGCTAGCTAGATACTACAATAGTGGCTGTACCATTAAATGGCTGTGAACTCATAGTCAGACTCAGAATCAGTATATATACGATGTAATTAATTAGAATATGATAGCTATAAATTATGTCTGTCCTATCTGTAACATGTAGCAATTGCGATAAATAAATATTAAACCATTGGAGAGAGATTAGCTGCTAATAGTTTAACACGTAACAAAAAAAGAGGGTATTAATTAAGGAGTTGATTTAGAATCAATGTGGCGGTACATTAGTTAGCATTGACCTTAATTACCCATGACTATGAAATTCCTAGCTAGCATTGGTATTTGAGAAAATATCAGCCACCCCTCATCAAAGCTCTTATGATCTTATCATATTCGGACGACCTTCATTTATGGAGCCAACATTATGTGGTTCTCTGCATTTGCGAGACATTATTGAGCAAGTCAAAGTTTATATTTTTATGTTGCAAGCAAAACTTACTATAGGACATACGTCGTGATTTCTGAGTTGGAACGATGGGATACTCAATAGTAGTTTGGAGGACAAATGAGAAAAACGTCATTCAATACAATATGCTCCTGGTATTATAATTATTATAAGCAACTTTTTGTCTTGGAAACAAACAGGTCCTCTATTGATGAAACAAACAGGGTCATGGTAGTTTGTACCATTTCCACGTGGCTATCACCAGATTCCTGTACATTCGTGATAAAAATCATCAGAAATGATCTTTTGATTACATGATAAAAAAAAAAAACACCAATTCAGTTAGTCCTTAAACTATTATCTTTTCCCTTTGAAGTAATCAAACTATTTAAGTTATTCTTGAAGTATTGAATGACTATAACTTTAGTCTTTAAATTAAATTGATTTGTTTTAATAAAGTTTAGAGAATAACGTAAAAAGTTCATTCAAGAATATCAATCATAAGATTAGTGAATATATATATATATATATATATATATATATATATTAACATACACACATAACTCTTTTCCTTTTTCTCCGTAAATGCCCCTCAATTTTAGTTTAAATTAAAAACTTTATAATTTATTATTATTTTTAATCTTTTTTGCTATCTTATCTTCTTTTTTATTAGTAAAATAAGAATTTTATTTTGTTCCAAACATCCAA
>PYAF01002698.1:213837-224052 GCA_007407185.1 Glycine tomentella | reverse complement strand
ATTTAAAGGATTTTTCAATAGTTAGAGAATTGCTTAGCATGATTCCTAATTGAGGGATTATTTATATATTTCGTTTTAATTATTAGGAGAGAAGATAATGATACTTCATGGATGAAATTGATGATTTAACTATTATAAAAGTTAATAAAGCTTATCATATATTATTTTATAGTATACGATAATAATTTGTGACTTTATCGATTACTAATAATCTTTATTTGAGAATAAATAATTTATATATAATGATAGTATATAAATTTTTGGCAACCCAAATTTAAATTTTACAGATAAAAAAATACAATGATGATAAAATATTTTTATATTATAATTAATTATGAATTATCATATGATAAATTAAGTGTCATCTAAAAATTATAACTATACGTAGCAATTAAATCCTTTCTTTAAAATAGCATATAGTACGAACAAAATCATAAACAAATTGAATAATTAACGTGGTGCATGAGTGAAAGAAATCGACGTGATAAATGATGTAATGATGGATCATCTGTGTAGAGCAGACCTGACCTTAATCTAACATATGATAAAGAAAATGAGTGTATATATATTTAATATTTTCCAAATAAATTTAAAGATGCCGTGATGGATCATCTATCTGTGTAGAGCAGACCTTACCTTAATCTAACATATGATAATAAGTATGCTTTTACGCAGTATATATAGCCGCTACCTCTGTTTTCTCTAGCAGCGATCTCTTTCTCAATTTATTGCTTTCCTTGATATATCACTATATAGCTCTTATTCTTTTTTTATTTTATGTAATATATCTCTTCAAATGGAAGCAAAAGCAGATTACACCCAAGATGGCACTGTTGATTTCCGTGGCCAGCCTGCAGTTTCATCTAAAACTGGCAAATGGAAGGCTTGCGCTTTTCTTGTTGGTGAGCACATATACTAATCAACTATATATTCTAGCCATATATTATGATTAATATTTACTCACTGCATAATCTTTTTCTTTTTTCTTACAAGATCTGCATTGTTTGATTTTAACTATCTCCAACCTTTGAAGATTAATTTGTTAATTATCTGTAGAAAGAAGGAGAAACAATTTGTAGACCCTTAATTACATTATGCTGATATATAGATTGTTATGCAAGCAGAATATTCGATCTCCACTTAGTACGTAGTATATTATTCCCAATTATAAGTCTTTACACTGTTTCTGAATATATATTATTTCTGTGGAGTTATATAATATACTAATTCTCAAGTTTGATTTGTTATATGGCATAACAATTAATATTTCTGCAGGCTATGAAGCATTTGAAAGGATGGCCTTCTATGGAGTGGCTTCTAACTTAGTGAATTACCTTACAACCCAACTTCATGAGGATACTGTTTCATCAGTGAGGAATGTGAATAACTGGTCAGGATCTGTGTGGATAACGCCAATTCTTGGAGCTTACGTAGCAGATTCTTATTTGGGTCGATTCTGGACTTTCACTCTCTCATCTCTTATTTATGTCTTGGTAAGCTATAAGCTGTTATCTCTTTCAAACATAAAATCAAGAATCTAATTCTCTATATTTCCTCCATGATGAATTCCGTCTACATTCATCATCTTTTTATTCCAAGTAGAGGAATCATTGGTTTTTATAACAAATTTTTAAAAATTATATTTAAGATAATTTCTAATTAATTTATATTGTAATTAAAATTTCACGTTAACAATCAATCGAAGTTAAACTCCTCTCACTTTTATTTTTAATATATACCAGTTTGCGTTTAATTAGCTATGCCCAGCCAAAGATTTCAATTCCATTATTTGCACTCGTGGGACGCTATATGTGATTGCTAATTGTCATAAATAGTACATGACAAGTATTTATGATTCAAATAACCCCACCATGAAGCTCTGGCCTCACCTCAACCTTCAATTTATGTAAATGTATATAATATAAAGAGGAATATTACATGATATTTTGTACGAGATTCTTCTCTCATTTAATTTTTAATATAATTTTTAAAAGGGATAGAAATAGGAAAGCTTTTATATAAAATGCTAGACACACAAAACAATTTTTTTCAATATATAGCAATATGTTTCATCTCTTTTTTTAAAATTAATATTCTAATTAAGACACTTCTTTCAACAGTGAAACTTATAGAATCTTTTGACTTTCAATAAATTTAACATAATAGTAGAGAATATGTTTAAAAGAGTATAATTAACATTTCTCTAATACTCGTATTCATTAATTTCAAAGCATTTGCACATGTCAGTTTATGATTGAAAATGGATAAGAAATTATATCGGAATGCTGAATTACCATGTGATCGATGTGTACGTGACAAATTATTCTAAATGGTCATCTTATAATTTTACCTGAGTTTTGTGGCATAACGATCATGTACATATGCATGCAGAGGATGAAACTTGAAACCCTATGTTTGTCATCCCAAAAGAGTGCACCTTAATAATTTCTTTCTATATTAATTGTTTTTAATAACTTCGTGATGTACATTTGTTTGCCTAGAAAACCACTTCATGCACTCACTATAGTTCCAATAATTGACATCACAGGGGATGACTCTTCTCACAGTAGCCGTGTCACTCAAGAGCCTGAGGCCAACATGCACCAATGGCATATGCAACAAGGCTTCAACCTCACAAATTGCATTTTTTTACACAGCCCTTTACACTATGGCAATTGGGGCAGGGGGAACAAAGCCTAACATCTCAACTTTTGGTGCTGACCAATTTGATGACTTCAATCCCAATGAGAAAGAGCTAAAGGCCTCATTCTTCAACTGGTGGATGTTTACCTCATTCTTGGGTGCTTTGATTGCCACTTTAGGATTGGTGTACATTCAAGAGAATTTGGGGTGGGGACTTGGGTATGGGATCCCCACTGCTGGTCTTCTATTGTCTTTGGTCATTTTCTATATAGGCACACCAATATATCGCCACAAAGTAAGCACAACCAAAACTCCTGCTAGGGACATAATTCGTGTGCCAATTGCAGCCTTCAGGAATAGAAAACTCCAACTCCCAAGTAACCCCTCGGATCTCTATGAGCACAACCTCCAACATTATGTTAATAGTGGGAAACGCCAAGTCTATCACACTCCAACTCTGAGGTGAGCACATGCGGTTTCACTTAAAAATACAATACTAGTATTATTCATTTTACGTTGCTCTTTATTTATTCGCACATTATTACACCCCTTTGAAATGAATAAATGTTACTCAATATCTTGAGACAAAAAAGAAATAAAAGTGAGAAAAGTGAAAATATAGCAGGCAAATAATAAAAAAGAAATCAAAATATCAAATAAATGTTTATACTTTTGGAGTTTCATGGATCATTCTTGCCTTTGAAATATGCGACTAGAGTAATGTCTAATAAACTGTACATACATCACATGAAAGTAAAATTTATTTTTAGATATCTAAAATGTTATTTGACACCTAGTAAGAGAGATAAAGAAAAAAAAAGTATGTATATGATATTGATATCATGTGATAGAAGGAGAAAAAAATAGAGTATTAATTAAATGTTTGGAAAAGTTGAGTGTTGTAAAGATGAGTTAAATTGCAAACATGTTTCTTTGATATTATACTTGTTTTAGACTCTATTTCAATATTTTTCTTTTATAGTGAAAATTGGGTTTCAGTTTTTACTGTAAAAAGAACATGGATGTATGTAGGGATAGAGAATATATGAAAGAAAACTTATTTAACTGAAAGCAAAATATCTTTGCTCATTAATTAGGTTATCCAATCAGGATGATACATGTGATAATAAGAAAGAAAAAAATGTAAAGAAAAAATATTTATGGAAAATAAATAATCAAGAGACCGAGGGAGGAGAAATATAAAATAAGTGGGGCAATGTTTTAATAATTTCATTATTTAAATATATAAAAAAAATTGACACCTTATTAAATATTGTATATGATCATCTTTTATCGTTCACTTATTTTTTATTTTATTTTTTCATATATATACACATTTAAAATATGTGCATCAATGGTCCAGATTAGTACTACAAAAATGGAAAAATAGAATAATTTAACGTCGTATAGCTCAAAATAAAGATTTAATCAAATTGGATTCATTTGAAAAAAGCCGATTAACTCTTTACAAATAACAAGAAGTGCATGCATTAAATGACAGGTCATGTTGTTTCATTTTCATGGTCACGAAACATTTTCCATGTAAAGATTGTTTTGCATAAATTGTACATAAGTGGTAGGGGACTGATTTAAGCTTGCCCGGGCCTTGTTTGTGGGGTAATACACAGTAAAACTCGGAAGCATCTATGAAAGGCATTTTTCCAATTTTCATCTATACCCAACTCATCATCAATTTGACAGAGAATCTAGAAAATGGTCCATGTCCAATGATTCCATGGTCCCCATTTTAATCTCTTGGCTCTGAGTCAGTCAAAGTCAAAGGGAGTCTCATTCATTCTGTACAATTTGTGTGCACAACCAGGGAACCCACAATTTGAGGCAAAAGAGTGAGGCATTAGGGGCCAACTATATCATTCCTCTCATTGAATTCCTTCCATGTGAACACTTCACACTATCTTCTTAATTTGAGGCCTTCTTTCATCATGACAAGTCACTATCTTTCAGCCAAGTTATTTTCCACAGTTGTGACCACTGGCCACAGATGCACCACTGTTGCAAAATTATCACAAACAATAGCTATCACATATTGCATGCAAAACACGGTATAGTCTCCACTTGCACTCTTGGTGCATAGAGAGACACATAGGATGGATTTGTTGGCAGAAGATTGGATCATTTTTGGAACATTTCACTGCTACAGAATGACAATTGTTTTTTTCTTAAAGACCAATTTTGTTAGAAACTGAAAACTTAAGTGTGTTCAGGTTTTTGGACAAGGCTGCTATTAAAGAAGACAGTGCTGGCTCCACAAGAGTACCATTGACAGTATCCCAAGTGGAAGGAGCAAAGCTTATCTTTGGCATGGCCCTTGTATGGCTAGTGACACTGATTCCAAGCACCATTTGGGCACAAATCAACACTCTTTTTGTGAAACAAGGCACCACTTTGGACAGAAACCTTGGCCCTCATTTTAAAATTCCATCAGCCTCTCTTGGAAGCTTTGTGACACTCTCCATGCTTCTCTCGGTGCCAATGTATGACCGGTTTTTCGTGCCGTTCATGCGCCAGAAAACCGGCCACCCTAGAGGAATCACATTGCTTCAAAGGCTTGGGATTGGATTTTCAATCCAGATCATAGCCATTGCAATTGCCTATGTAGTAGAAGTTAGAAGAATGCATGTCATAGGAGCAAACCATGTAGCTAGTTCTAAAGATATTGTCCCTATGAGTATATTTTGGCTGTTGCCTCAGTATGTACTAATAGGAATAGCAGATGTGTTCAATGCCATTGGATTGCTAGAATTCTTCTATGATCAATCCCCTGAAGACATGCAAAGTCTTGGAACTACATTCTTCACTAGTGGGATCGGTGTTGGGAACTTCTTGAACAGCTTTTTGGTGACAATGGTTGATAAAATAACAGGAAGGGGTGACAAAAAGAGCTGGATAGGGGACAACTTGAATGATTGTCACTTGGACTACTATTATGGGTTTTTGTTGGTCATGTCAAGTGTCAATATGGTGGTTTTTCTTTGGGTTTCAAGTAGATACATTTATAAGAGGGAATCAATAAGGGTCAAGGAGGGTCTTTGTGTTCAAATGGAGGGAGGAAACCCAACTTTGGCCGCCTCTCTTGGTTTACAAGTGTGATCACTAGCTATAGGGTGGTGGTAGGCCTAGAACCAGTAGTGTCATATTAAACCTAAATTTTCTTGACAGATTCTGCGGCAAACTGATAAATGATTGTTTATTTGAATTTAATTGGCCCCACCTATAAGTAAAGTTGGAGACAAATAACTTCAGATACACAAATTTGGGTAGAATTTATGAATGTATAAATTAATATATATCACTAGTCACTATACCGTATGTGCTATTTTGTAAACGTGTGCAATGATAGTATTTTTTTTTTCCTGCTTTTGCTCATAAAATTTCATGTGAAAATGGTACGTTTCAATATATATATATTTTTTTTTATCTATGGAATAGATATATTTTAAATACGGAAGCAATGTATCCAATTAGAAGAACGCATTGGATAAAAAATCCACAAATTCTTACGAATCGATGGTGAAAAATATTCATGTCCTTCACGTAGATATCTGAACCCAATGCAGTGATAGAATGATGAAAATATGAAGGACTTAAATCGTATCATAATTAATTGTATGGTTTGATTGGAGAACCCCCTGAACCTATGCCAAATCGAAACGGAGACTTCCTTGAAATTGAGTTGAAACGTTTTTAGTTTGAAAAATATTTGACAAATTCCACGTGGTTTCAGCCTTATAATTATCCCAACCTTAAGATACCCGGAAATTTATCAATTCAAAACTATACAAAACTTCAATTGAGGGCAATATAAAGATTATTTAATGCCCTTCTCTATAGAAGAAAAAAGGGCTAAGGATGAAGTGTCGGCATTGATAGTTTGATAACCAAAATAGTTAAGATGCATGACACAACAATGAACCACATACTATCATCACTAAAAAGTAAAAACATTTTCCATTCAGTTGCTTTTGCTTCTTGCGCTTAAACATGGTTAAAGGTGTGGGGTAAACTTCATTCTAGAGGAGTGAGGTTCTTCCTAGAAAACCATTGATAAGTAAATAGAGCTTCATAATGCTTGAGTTTGTGGCAAAATGCGATAAAGCTTCAACCAGTAAAAGCTACACCCTAACTTGAAAAGAGGGGTTGCGAAATAAAGTGCACCTTGCACCTTGCACCTTTTTGAGTAAAATATAGATTTGGTAGCTATTGATGAAGATTCATCAGGAAGATTTTTTTTAAATGAAATACCAGCACTTAACTTGTATGGTTGGGTGAAAACATTTAACTTCTTTAGTTTTCTCATTCCATCATGTACTTTATAGAATGGACCCTAAGATGATCCAAACTCGAAAAAAGAACTGATAGTATAATACAATAACATTGAGGACAAAATTAGTTTCATTTATTACAGAGCAGAAGATTTATTCAACGATTTGTATGTATTTAAGCTATCAATTTGTGTGCAATGACTCGTTACAAAAAAGTTGGAGTTCCACCCATTGATAAGGACGGCTAAGTGATTTCACTATTAGTCATACATACTTAAGCAAAACCTTGAAGAATATATCAATATATTACGTATGACACCAACGAACAACCTTGATCACACAACAACCGAATAAGCTTCAGCCGAACTTTTCCTTTATTTTTTATTAGCACTAAGACTGAACATAAGCGCTGTATGTATAGGTTTTCTTACAGTAGTTGCATGATGGAGAACCAAAACCTTTGGAAAACATTACAGATTTTGATTTCGAATTTAAATATTGGCATAAAAAACAAAATAACTATTTCTAGCAATGGTATGATGTAATGACATCTCAAAATTCAGCTGGCATTCTCAACCAAAACCATGTATAACATAGTATAAATATCAACAAGTTAATTACCATAGTAACTCAACTGTAATTAATTCATAACTTGAAAAATCAATGAATCTTTTAAGGAGTATACAACCTTGCTACTGCATATGCTGCTAACCTTGCCAAACACCGACAATATCTTTGAGAGCGGGTCTTAAGTCTTCCTTCAATATCTTCTGGTATTCTAATGTATTACCGCTGGACTTCTTCAGCTCAACCAAATGGAAAGATGGGGCGACCTCAAATATTTCAGCATCAATGGAAAGTGGTCCTTTTCTACCCTCCCTGAATCTCTCCAATTTCAGCAACCCTCCATCCTTCTTAATTATCTCCATCCTCAAAGTGCGAGCAATATCCTCCATGGTAGACATGATGGATGAGGCAGAGCTCATAAATGTAAATTTGGTATCATCCAGCTCAACATTGCCAGCAAAGAGGCCAGACAAGTCAAGCCCAGCAGACAGAGAAATTATATTAAAAGCATTAAAATGTGCAGGTTTAACCAATGCTTGCTCTGCCTCAACAACAGCAGCACTTGTATTCTCACACAAACCAAAAACTTGATCAGAAACAACTAAAGCCACATTAACAGCCTCTCTTTTCACTTGACCAGATTTGGGTTCGAATCTTTTTCTGAACCATGAATTTTCCATAACTTTTGCCATGGATATCCTGGTATTTGGGTTGGGGTCAAGAATTTTCGCTAACAGTCTACGCACTTCAAATGGAAACCAGTTTGGACATTTGTATTCCGCCTTACCTATTTTCTTATACAGTGACATAAGATTCAAATCATAGAATGGCAAATGACCAGCCAAAAGAACAAATAAGATCACTCCACAAGACCATACATCAGCTTTTGCTCCATCATAGCCCCTTCTACTTATAACGTCAGGAGCCACATATGCAGGAGTTCCACAAATTGTATGCAGCATGTCTTTTTGACGGTGAGATTCAACAAGTGCACTCAATCCAAAATCCGCTACTTTGAGAACACCATTCTCATCCAAAAGCAAGTTCTCTGGCTTCAAATCTCTGTGATAAACACCCCTGCTGTGGCAAAAATCAACAGCACTGACCAATTGTTGAAAGTACTTCCTTGCCTTGTCCTCAGTGAGTCTACCTTTAGCTACCTTGTTGAAAAGTTCACCCCCTTTGGCATATTCTATGATGAAGTAAATCTTGGTCTTGGTGGCCAAGACCTCATAAAGCTGCAAAACATTTGGGTGTTTAACCAGTCTCATGATCGATATCTCTCGCTTTGTTTGATCCACCAGCCCAATTTTTAGAACTTTCTCCTTGTCAATCACCTTAACGGCAACACTCTCACCAGTTCTCACGTCCCTTGCATGGTAAACCTTCGCAAAGTTTCCTTGACCTAATAGCTTCCCAAACTTATACTTCTCCATCAACACATTCCCTCTTTTCTCCATTTTCAAGCACAAACCCTCAAACACAAATTAAGCACCCCGGTTTTCTAAGCAAGGAACCCTTCTCTCTCAAGGATCTGCTTACCCTTGAGAAAAAAACACACCACCAGCAATTTCAGTGCTTATTAGCAACACAATAGATACGTTACTCTTTCACCTGAGTCCTTTAATCTCCTCAAAAAGCCACCAAAAAACGCATTTAAGATCAAAATGGCTTCAGAGAAGGTGGTCTCAATGTTCAGACACGTATTTCATCACCCCCATTGTCAATTTAAACGCTCTCCCTGAGAATGAGTAACAAAAACAGTAAAAGACAAATATATGAAGGTTCCAAAACAAACACATACATAAAGTTCAATTAGAACAGAAACAAATTCATTGAAACAATCCAGTGAAACAACAAGCGGTATTACAAAAATCAAAACTAGAACATTCACAAGGTTAGAACTTAATCAGATGATCGTCTAACCACCCCCCCCCCCCCCCCCCCCCCCCCAAAAAAAAAGAGGCAAATAAAAAACGAACCCTTTTCACTCTCCCTTGATCGATCATTGAAACAAAGAATAAGATAAAAGGGTGGGTGTGAAGAATAAAGAAAGAGAAAAAGAAAGGGTTACCGTTTGAAGGGACGAGGAGAGCCTTGAAGAGAAGAGATCGAACGTTAGACACAGACCAAAAAGCATAATGCTACTCCAAACAGCAAGTAAGCTTAGTTGTTATGGAGGAGTTTCTTTGCAGTTTGAGTTTATTCCGCGTCATCTTTCACCCGTAGTAAAAAATGACTAAAAAATTAAAATAATATTTTTTTAATAAATATTTATCAATTTGAAACTCTTTAAAAATTATGTATCAATATGATATTGGCAAACAAACTTGACTAATTCAATCTCTAATTCAATTGCTAACACTTTTTAGATAGAATATTGTATTTTTTATGTTTGTAACATAATATTCTGTCCCAAGTATTAGTGTTAGCAATTAAAATAAACATCAAAATTAGGTGTCTTTTTATTTTTGAAGTAACATATCATTTAATATTATTAATTTTTATTTTTAACTAATTTTAAAGTATTTTTAGACGATCTTCATCATAGATATGATCTTCTTTACTTTTTTTAATATTGTTTTATTTATATATTTTTTTAATTTTATATGATTTTATTTATTATTTTATTAAATTTTTGCTATATCTAATTTTTAATATATTATTTATTCAATATATTTTATATATTCTTAATATTATTTTATTTAATATAATTTCTAAA
>PYAF01002698.1:187215-213737 GCA_007407185.1 Glycine tomentella | reverse complement strand
TTAAAAATTATTTATATAAAAAAATCCAAAAAATATTAAACAAATCTATATAAAAATTTAGAAATTATATTAAATAAAATAATATTAAAAATATATTAAATATATTAAATAAAATAATATATTAAAAATTAGGTATACCAAAAATTCAACATATATTAAATAAAATCATATAAAATTAAAAAATATACTAAATAAAATAATATTAAAAATAAGTAAAAAAGATCATATATGTAATGAAGATCGGTCTAAAAATACTTTAAAATTAGAAAAAAAATAACAATTAATAATATTAAATGATATTTTATGTCAAAAATTAAAACACATCCAATTATGGTCTTTATTTCAGTCACTAACATTTTTTGCGACAGATTATTGTGATCGCAAATATTAAAAATCACAATATTCTGTCACAAAAAGTGTTGACGACCGAATTAGTCACGTTCAAATTGGACGTGTTTAACAATCTCATATTAAATAGTTTCCAAACAGTTCAAAATTGCTAAAAATTTATTAAAAAAGTATTATTTTGATTTTTTTCCATTTAAAAATACTTATCGATGTTGCAATTTGGTCCCCCACCCCAAGTATATGTTCCAAAACTCATTGGGGCACCAATATATAACTAACTCGGGTAAAAAAACAAAAACTAACTGGCACAAATATGTAGCAATTATGTAGATTTTTTGGAACATAATTATGTAATTAAATAATTTGGGTTTGTGTAATAATTTTTTAGGTAATTTCTCCGGACTAAGCTGTAAGTGGTCTAAGTTGGGTTTAATTTAATCTAATTTTTAATTTGATCCAATAAAATTTAATTAGGTTGAATTTTTTACATTTCTTCTTTAATAACTCAGCTTTAATTGGGTTGAGTCATTGAGTTAAATAATTAAAAATAAATGTTGACATTTCTTTGACTTAATAAAAAAATCTTCAAAATTAATAGTTCGGTATTGTTCCATTGCTTCTTAATTTTTATAATTCAATAGTTAATATTTATTAATTCATTGTTTTACAACTCATAGTTAGTATTCAATAAAACTATTAAAATTTTTTACAATTCAAGGTTTTTTTATTACTCACAAATTCTCACATACAACACTTTAGGCAATTATTTTTTTAATTATATATTTATTGTGTAGTTGAATTTGATTGCATATGAAACTTATGAAATCATTATCTAATTCAATTTTAATTTAATGCATTAAAAAAACATAACCCAAGTCTCTGACCACTAGTATTAAGAAAATCTATTCATTCTACCACTTTTATTTTAAAAAACAAATCACTTTCTCCTCCTTGAGTAACAAACTCTAAACTCCTTATATCATTAGCTATCAATTCTATTATCTTTTTATATCGATTATGTAACTCATTTTTGTATGTAGTCTTAATTTTAGGGTGAAAATCATTCTACTCTTCACTCCCACTTTTACACGATCCAAAATCATTATTGGATCTAGAATCATTATGTTCTTCACTAAGTAATCTGGATCTCCAAATGAATCTTGATTAATGTCATTAACTTGCATTACTTACTATAAAGTGTACTTTTAGTCTCATTGCAGTCCCAAACTGGTAAATTAAACTTCATAATTGTTTGTTGTGAAAAAAACAAAAAAGAGAAATAACCAATTGAAGAACACCACAATTCAATAAATTAGATTCAATTCTTTTTTACAGGAATTAGCTTCAAAATTTAGGTTTCAAGCAAGTATATAATTTGATAGACTAAGCAGCCGAATACTAATTCAAAAACACCACAATAGTACAATCCTTGAGAACATTATAACATTAATTTCATAAAATTAATTCAACTCAATGCACAAAAATAAAGCTCATAAGTAAACAAAACATCATTTGAATGCACAGAGATAAAGCAAACAATAACAAAAAGACACATAACATGATTACTAAGTTTAAAATAAATATTTGTAACAAAGCAGAACCTGGGTTGCACGTTAAGATAGACTTGATCCCAAATGTTCTCCTACTTCTTCCCAGCCTTCAGAAAATTCCAGAAAAGTTCACCAATTGCTTAACTTCACCAAGAAAACGAATAGCATGTTTGGAAACACTACGTTTTTACACGTAAAAATCACGTTTGTGATGTAAAAAAACGCAAAAGGAACTAGTAAAGTTCACTTTGACGTGAAAAAATCACACCCGTGATTTGTTTCCAAACACGCACTAGATTAGAAAAATAGAAACATGTGCAGCAACTCTTTTAGGAAAACACATTCTCATGTATGCATTCTGTTTGGCCACGTAGGGGAGGGGTAGCAAATTAAAACTACCCCCCAAATTTGTTTCTTTATAGAGGTGCAAAAGGAAACGCCCAGGTTTAAAATATAAACAGTTTTTATGATTGTACTTGTGTTAGCTTCGGATATGATATGATATATTTATATATAAACATATAGACTTCAGATTTTGTTATCAATGTGCACGTTGCAACAATTTCAGACTCGGATGTTAGGTAACATTAATATAGTTGAGTGTTGTTTTCTTTGGTTTTGAATTTTCCCTCTAGTTAAAGGTAAAGTGGACCCACTGCTTACATGTATCTGATCTGGATTTGGTACCTTATCGGTTATCACATTATTTAATTTATGGTATTGTCAGTTATTACATCACTAAAAGAGCACGTATATGCGTATTTCTCTTCTCTGTAGGTAGCTTAAGTCTTTCACTTGTTTGATTTTCATACCTTTTTTCAATTAACAAAAACGCCTAGCCAACCAGTTTGCACCGATGAAAAAAGTGTATCAACCTACCCATTCTCCATTAAGTACATGATATGTGTTGGTAGAAAATATGCATCGAAGGGAAGTTCTCACAATTAAAATTTTGAAGATCTCTAATCAATTTATCCTTCTGTTATGGAATAGTGAATCACAAAAGAAATTTATCTGACTAGCATAAATATGTAATACGGTTAACGAAAATGGCTCAATATTCTGTTTTGAGAAAAAAGTACAAAAGTTTAACAACTTATAATAGAAAGACATTATTAGATAATTTATTTTCACATGTGTATTTTGAAAATTATTTATAAAATTAAGAAGCCATAAACAACTTAGAATTGTTTTCGCACGCGCAATTTGTTGACGTTGATATCTCGTGTATAATTTCTTTTTAAAAAAATTGGAACTTTTCTTAACAAGCAAATTTGTCTTTTGTTTTGTTTTCGAAATCAATACTGAAAGTTATTACAGAAAAGTTGTTTTTAAAATAAAAAATGTGATTTATTTCAAACAAGTCTTCAAAGGACCTGCAAGCATCTCAGCACTTGGAAGGAAGTTTGCACTCCCCATGAGATTCATCTTCACCTAGTTAACAGGATTCTTGCAATATATTGATGAGCTTTATCTTTTGGCCAGTTAATAGGATCTTGCAATATTAAAGGTACTTTTGAATCTTTTGGTATTAATTAAATTATTCAGCGTCAACAATTTAATCCTGAGAACGGGTAGAGAGTACTGGGGTGCCCTTTTATTTATGTTAAAAATCAACCACTCAAATTAAAATCTTAACATCTTCAGCTCAATCTCATTATGGAACAAATCGCTGAGTTTTGTTAAGTTGGGAACTTTCCTATAACATGGTCTTAAACTCTTTGTTGTCATGTTGCAAAGAACCATGTTTGATACAACATATTCCTACCGAAGATCATGTATTCATGTTCATGTAGTTGACGTATTCTAGGCTTTTGAAACAATCCCTATCTTGTACGATCTGCCATTATAGTTTACTACTATACAAGACACGCAACATTTGATGAGTTATATTTAACCCACATATCAAATATATATCAAAGACAATCGCATCAGCAAACCATCAACATTACCAAAAGATTTGAATCTTCTCATGTTATTTTCTTCTGTCTCTTTTTGTGTTATAAAACAGAATATTACAAAATAGTTATAATATCATTATTCGTGAAGTGTTCAAGATCAAAATTGTTAGGTTCAATTTAACAAATAGTCACAATATCTATTTTCTTTCTATTTCATTCTATTTTACTTTGACTAAACAACTTCTATTTTCATTCTATTTCTCATCATTTTTTTTTCTTTTTTTCACCTACTTACTTCATCTCCTTCTATTTCTTCACTCTCTACCAAACAAACCTTTTAGGATGATGTGACTGTGACTTACTTGCATCCAATACTAAAAATAGAGTGATTTTAATATTATATAGTATATTAAGAAGGTTTAACTCAGTGATTAATCAAGTGTGTGAATATTTATAATTTTTTATATATATTTTCGATTTCTACAAAAAAAAAATATATATTATAAGATATAATTCCTATGATTCCATCTCATATTGTCACTCTACTGAATCCTAGATATTACTGGGTTACTTGAATAAGATCGTCTCCAAAACGAAGAATACTTATCTCTATAAAATAAAAAAAAAGTCACTCTATTAATACAGATATAGTAAGCATTATCGTACCTTCACATTAATTCATCGAAAGAAATAGTACTTTTACAAGTACTCACATTTTTGCCTCTTTAATGGACCAACATCATTACCGTCATTTTGTTTCAACCTAAAACAAATCCATGGACCTTGGATTTAGTCAACTTCGCAAGATCACATAAAACTCTGTTTTTATTTTTTTTACATGGACATGTCTCCACCACAAGGATGATCGTGGACCAAAGTAGGATCACACAAACTGGACCGTTGCTTCCTGCACCTCCATATTTTGTTTCTTGCCTTCCATTGCATGATGCAGGAAACAAAATATGAAGACGCAGGAAGTTTCACTCCACAAACTGACATGCGTTGATGGTCACCGGTTGGGTGCTTTAGTAGCATATCTTGCGTAGGGTTTTGGATGGTACCATGCATATTTGTTTTTTAATAGAGTTAAACACATTTAAAACAATTATTTATTTGAATATGCAAATTGATGGGCCAGTTTTCAACATATTCGCTTGGGACCGAATCGACCTTTAATGCTTGTTTAGATGGCTCAATTGCACTACTTTGGACAGTGTTGTAATTTTGTTCTCCATTATTATACTTTTACAACAATCAACTAATTGAAAGGGAAAAAAAATCAAGGTCCACTATTAGTTTATAGTTTTGTAGTCCAACTACTAACAATTTTATATTTGAAACTAATAGCTTAATAAATAGGTGATATGGTACTTTATAAATAAAACATTTTAATGGATTAACTGATTACTTTTATTTGGTGTAAAAAAATTATATTTTGTTTATATTGATATTTAAGTAAACTAAATTCAAAAGAGTCCATTAGTATGGTAACTCTGTAAACGTATTGTGCAAAGTACATACACGGTACATCACTGTCCATGTCCCTAACTTTTATTCGTAATTAGATGACAGATTGACAGGGACATTTTTTTCAATTAGAAAAATTGGGAAATTTAGTTGCTGAGAAAATGCATTAGAGAATCAAAATCAAACATCGATCATAGTAAAGAAACTAAAAGTGTAATTAAACACAAAAAATGAATTAATCATAATTAGCTGCTCAGTATCTGATTGATTTAGCAACCTCAAAAAAATGTGCAACATTCTCCTCAGGCGTACCTACTTTAATGCCATGTCCAAGATTCAAGATATGTTTCCCTCTACCAGCTTTTCTCACAGTATCATTTATCCGATCAGTGATGAACTCTTTTGAACCAAAAAGAACGCCAGGGTCCACGTTCCCCTGGACAGCTATATTCGGTCCCAGTCGCCTCCTACCATCAGCCATATCAACCGTCCAATCCAAGCTAACTACATCCACGCCTGTCAAAGCTAGTCTTTCAAGCAAGCCCCCAGACCCACTTGCATAGAGGATCAAAGGGAGGTTTGGATGACTTTTCTTCACAGTATCAATAATCTGCTTCAAGTAAGGCAAACTGAATTCTTCAAAATCCACTGGACTAAGTTCTGTTGCCCATGAATCGAAGATCTGAACAGCTTGAGCTCCATTGTCAGCTTGGTATTGAATGTATCTGGCCATTGACGTTGTAAACTTCTGCAGTAATGAGTGCAGGATCTGTGGACGAATCACAGTTTCACAAAGTAATTGAGTGTAACGAGTTAAAGAAATAGTGCAGAAATTGATTAACAAATGACTTCCTTCTCGGCTAACACTAGATTTTTAATTGTGTAAATATCAAAATTCAATGTGTCCCATCAATGTAAAAACTCTGTCGTAATACACAAAATAAAAGAAAACAAAAGAATAACCTAAACAATTATGGTAACATGAACCGTGCTAACTTCTTTCTAGTTTAACCAGAACTAACTTTTTAACTAAATGACCAACTCAAGGATTTGTTGGCGACTATCTGGACTCATCAGTATATTTCGGGTTTCAAAATGCTGAAAAAACTTATTTAAAATATAAGAACGTGAGTTGCATGCCATAAGCAACAAGTTTAGTATGCCTGAATGATAAGGAAAGATGTTTGAAGATTACCTTGGATTCAGAGAAAGCCAATCTCTTTATTTTTGAGAAGTTTTTTGATGAACCACCTTCAACCACATATGATGCCAGGGTGAATGGTGCCCCAACAAAACCAAGGACTGCAGCTTTATTATCCACCTGCAATCAATACTTCTGAATTCAATAAAATAGTAAAACATAGGGGCATAATACATCAATTGGGCCACAGAATTTAATGATAAAGCAACAAGAATAAGAAATTTAGATGTCAGGTATGTTTCCATGAAGCTCCACCATTTGCTAGTACATGAAACAACTTTTTAATACAAATAGGAAATGCAGATTAACTCAGTATCTTAATAGCCACCTACAGGATAGACAGTTCAATAAAATAGATAGTTCTGTGAGTTTTCAAGGTATATGTTCCCCCATGTACCGCATGAGATATGCCTTCAATCACCTTTTCTCCGTCACTCCATGCTATTACAAGCCCCCAACGATGATTCACAAGCAATGAGCATCCATAGAATACAGAGTTCTTTTTAAGTCAAACAAACATAAAGAATTTCCTGTCTTATGGAACTTGACGAAACAGACATGCTTCTGCTATAAGAAGGAAGTGGGGGGTAAAATGAACAAAAGCAGAAATGCAACAGAACATAGGACCAGTCTGACCTCTTTCCTCAAAATTGTCAGTGCTTCACCAACATATGGAACTGATTCTTCAGGAATAAACTCCCTCACTTGATCAACCTGGGCAGCTGTGTGAATAGGATCAAATATAACAGGACCCTTACCCTTCACAATATCAAAGGGTATATTCATTCCAGAAAGTGGGGTAAGAATGTCTGAGAATAAAATCACCTGTCACGGAATAAGTACCAAGCAAATTGTTAATGGCAACAAAATCAGAACCATAACACAAAAAGTGTGATGAAAAATGCCTGAAAAAGCATAAATAAATTAAAGAGTGCCAGAGAGTTATCTTACTCCATCAGGCTTGAAAACATGCCACGGTTGCAGAGAAATTTCCACCACGAGATCAACATTTTCAGATCTTTCACGGAATGAAGGATATTTCTCACAGATGGTTTGGTAACTCTGGTAAATAAAGCTTAACAAATTAGATCTATTTTCAACAAAGAAAACACAACTCATAATTCACAAAGAAAAACAAAACTCTCAATTTGATGTTTGGTTGCATTTATAACAAGAAAGGTGTTGGATTTAAATTTACAATTGAAGCAAATAGCATGGATCTTGGAAATTCAAACAAATTCTTGGGCTAAATTCATCCGGAAAAACTTCTAAAAAAATTTCTGATGTGAATATAATTTTGGAAAATGTTAACATTCTGTTAGCCGTGTTTGGTTTCAGACAAGGTTAAAACTGAAAAATGACAGTTAACAACAGCACAACGACACAGTTAACAACAGCACAACTATTTACACCAAATCCCTATTTAAACAAACTTATCCATAAGATAAGAAGCAAAAATAAAATTAGCTTCACTAAAATTAGCTTATGCACAAGTTAATTTGCAAAGGTTTTCTCATTTAGCTTCTCCAAAAGATGATTTTAACTTCTACATAAGCTAATTTTAGCCTATGGAAGAACGTTATTTAATTTTTCCTTATTGTTTTCTTCTCCTTTAAGTATTTATGGAGAAGTTTACCCCAACAGAGTCCAAATGCAGTTCCATTTTCATAAAGCAACACAATCCCACTGCGCATGTGAAACAAAGTCAACTCTGTTCTTTCATTAAGGTTAAAAGAGCAAGCGGTTCAGAACAGTAACTTCTATATAATATACAAAAAAATTACAAACACCAATACCAAACTAGGCTGTCCTAAACCTACAATTAAGTTTGACTTCTACAACTTCAATGGAATTCCCAAATTCTGAAGATTATTAAGTAAACCATAAATCACAAATAGAAATAGCTGCATGAACCTGCCTTCATGTACCTCCCTGCTTGCCTCATGAGCCAAACCGGGGGTCTTTCAACATCTATCCCACGAACTGCATTTAGCAAAAGAGGTTCAACAGCAGCTGTAGATTTTGGTTCTGCAACTGTTCCTGCACAAGACTTTCCAGAACTACTCAGATACAAAATAATAAAACTCATTCTTTAATTAGGGAATAAAATTGAAGAATGGGTTTTGACTTTTGAGCTTTGACCAAAAAAGACGACTAAAAACATGCAACGAATTTAAATAATAACAAGTTCATGGCAAAATGGTGGTAATGAAAATCGTCAACTATGACTTCTGGGCTGTTAAATTATAATTAAAAAAAAAAAACAAATCTTTATTAAATTTGGGGACGAAAAAAGTTAAGAGCTCCACGATGTGTTATCTGGGTCTTGGTGGAAAGCTAAAACTGTCAAGAGAAGAACCCTGAAAATGAAAAACCCTAACAAGTGAATGATAATAAAAAATGATACCTTGGAGGTTGCAGGAAATTGGGGTGGTTGATTTGGAGGAAAAGACGCAAGTTGATTTTCTAGGTAAGAAAGATGTGAAGGCAGTGTTGACGCAAAGCATGTTTGAAATTGAACTGAATTGAATAGTGAAGTTGAAAAGATGTATCTGTGTGTGTGTGTGTGTGTGTGTGTGTTGCGTTTTAGAGAGAGAGAAAATGAATAAGTTTGAAGGAAGTGATATGATATGCGTATGGGGAAGGAAGGAAAGATAAGGGATTGAATCAGATCAGCAATAGCATGCACCAATGGCAATCCCCAATTTGTTCTGCTTTTGCCATGTCACCAACTGCTCCATGGAATTTTGTGACAGTACGCTTCCAAGTTCCACCTATGACCTTGTTTGCATTAAAATGTTGATATACATTTTCTAACGCGTTTTTTTAATTTTTTTTATTAGCTGAAATTGTTTAATTTTTTTTTAAAAAAAAAAAAGAGAGAAAACGGTCTCACAGTTTAACTAACTTAAAAAAACATACAATATATATATATATATATATATATATATATATATCATTCAAACTTTTAAGTTTCACCATTATATTGATCCTAGTAGTTATTTTTTCTCAAGGTAGTAAAAAGGATTTAAGGCAAATTTCAGGCAAACTAAAATAATTTTAAATAAGTTAAAAATGACAACATAGATTAAAAAATGTTATTAATACACATTTACTGTGACCCACTATTTAATTAATTTCACTAACAATTTTATAATGTTTAATAAATTTTAATCACTAATGTATTAAAATTAGTATGTGAAAAAATGATTTTTAAATTGTTAGAAAAATATAATACTAGCACTTGCAAACAGGATTGTTTATATATCACTTTGTGACTAGATGGTTAAAGTCTTTTTTTTCTGCCAATTTATTCTCTTTTTGTTACTCAAGTCATTTGTGTATGGAAGTGAGAATATGCAACCTGCCACGCTTTGCGATCCCCTGAGCTAGTTCTTGTACTAACTCGCCATGTTTGGAATGTTATTCCTAGTTTTATACAATAAAGAAAAAACAATACATTCACACCCTTACACCCTTTCTCTTACATCTTTTTTCACTATATTTTTTTTCTTTCTCATTATTACCTATCACATTTATCACTTTCTCTCTTTACCTATTTTTTTTCTCTCCACTGAAATAAACTCCAAAATAGGTGTACGTTTATCATTGTCCAGAAAACAAATATGTCGTTAGTTTTACTTCTAGATGCAAAATTATTCATATGCCAAAATATAGCTAAAAGACACATTATTAAGGATTTGGCTCCCTCTTGATGCTGTTTCTAATAATCTCAATCAAATTTCATTTTCAAAAAGAAATTGATATAAAACATACGGATAAAATCAGACCGAACTGATTGCAATTTTATTAGATATAAAAAAAATATTATGACTGCATAACTATTTAATTACAAGGAAATTTAGGGGTGGGGGAGAGAAAATGTATTAAAAAATGGTGTCTATTGTAAGTTTCCTTTTGGGAGGAGTTTTCTCTATGATCTGCTTCTGTAAGTCCATAAATGAAGAACCCTTGTTAGCAAATAGTCTTCGCAAGTTGATCACAGAAAGTTCACTAAAGTTAGCAACAGTAAGATCAGCCTGCCCCAAATCATACCTGCAGTTTCAACATCAATCAGTTTCTAAATGCCAAAAGAATAATTTCATCAAAAAAAATTCAAGTACTCAAAGTGTTTAACTGAATGGAAATTACTCTTTCATTTCAATAGAAGGGAAATACGTTGGATTAATGTTATCCCTCACAAGCTGGCTAAATGTCAAAGTTGAATTTCTATCCACTTCCATGTACTTTCGTACATGGGAAATGGTGTTTGGACATGAAAAGCATTAAAATGGAAATATGCATTTCTTAGATGTTTCACGAAATCTTGTTTTCATACCAACATCTTATATTATTATGCATAAATGTGTGTACTCACGCAGGATGAGCTCCAATTAATGCTACAGCCATCATTGTACAATTGTGCGCAGCTGTTACTCCTCTAGGATCATCTTCAAAAACCACACACTTGGAAGGTTTCCGATCCAACTGCAAGGCATATAGGCAAACAATTCAAAAGATAGCAGAATATTCTAAGAACGAGAAAAAATTTATGGAAGACTTGCAGAATAATTAGCCAGTGGAACCTAAACAACCCTGCATATAATATCAATGCCACATCTATACATTTGCCTCTTTATTTTCATTTTGGACCTTTGGCATTTATTGTGAACACTGTCTAAGCACACAATTAGCAGCAGTTATTATTCCAAAATTTTCCATGCTTTACTAAGATGCTTTCAGGATCTTAATATATATATAAAGATACTAGACAACGATATCACCCCAAAAAAATGAAAGCATCTCGACCTTTTAAAACTACATCACTCAGCCCACATCTTTAAAGAAAATATTTGATTCTCTTGTCTTTGCATTGAACAACATAGAAGTTATATTATAAATCCAGTGCTGCAGGTCAATGTTTTGCCATAGATAGTAGACTACTACTATAACTTTCCAAATTTCTACAGCGTTAGTATTTACAATTTAGTAAAGATGGACCTAGAAACTTGCCTGAGTGTAATTATAGTATTATACTACATATTCACCAAAAAAAATAGTATTATACTACATGTTGTAAAGACAAGTGTTCAAACCATAATAAATATAGTAATAATTTCAAGCCAGAAACATTTCATCAAAATAGAATTAGATGGATGGAACTATACCTTGACAGCAGCAGAAAGAAATCTATGAGCTATTGACTCCATTCCATCCTCTTCTGTCACAATTGCCTACAAATCAAATGAGGCAATCAGCAAGTGGAAAATTTTAGGGCATGTCAAGTTATTTATAAATTTATATACTATATCTAGTACATAAAATAGGTGGAAGTCTAGCTATAAAGTGGCCAAGTTATCAAATTGTGGTTGCCCACGAAAAGTGGGGAAAGCCATTTTGTGTCCCTAATTCCCTATAAGAGAAATGCTAGTGCAACACTCCATAATCCAATGAGTCATGTTAAGTTACACTAAGTACGCAGTGAGAACTAGTAAATATGGATACGGACCCACATGGATTCTACCCAATAATAGTGCCTTGTTAGCATTCCTCTTCCCTATAATGGATCTAGATCATAAATTGCAGCATAAACAAACTGCTTTTTTCCTTAATTAAAGTATGTGAACAGAATTCTCCAAATATATTGACCGTGATTCAATCGAAGCCAATACCCGAACTAAACATGCTACATAGTATTTATAATCGGCAATGATAGCCTGAGAAAGAAGTGAGATCTGGTGGTCTTTAAGTACAACCCAAGTTCAAGCAAAACTTGTTATTTGTACCAATATGCTTTTCAATGCCATGATTGGAGAAAGAAGGCAAGAATTGATTTCTTGTACACTCTTTTTAAAACCAACCTGGAAATACTTGCTGAGCCCCATTCGCTCCAAAGCCTCTAACATATTTCTTCTATCAAGACTTGAAACCACAGCACAGGGGATGCGAGCTGTATAAACTGCTTCCAACCAGTCGCTGAGGCCATCCATTGGTTTTTCAAGCTATAGACAAAGTTGCAACAAGAGATGTCAGGTTTTACCCCACTGGACCCTTGACAATAGCCATCAGAATAAATCAAAACAACAACTTACTCTGACAAGATTATCATAATATATCTGAGAAAATCTCAACTTTAGCCTATTCAGGTCATTTTCTGCCTTATCTGAGAGAAAAAACTGCAAATTAAAAAAGGATAATCAGCAAAAAAAATGTTCAGAGCAACATTTTAGACTTTTACTGATGATGCTATCTTTAAGAAAGCATGTCTTCATAATTCAATGCCCATGTAAAACCAACAAACCAAAAGAAAAAGGCAAACTCACCTTATGCAACACATAATCAGCACCTGCATAAAACAGTAGTTTGTGCATATCACCTTCCTCTGGAATATCCTTTCCTGCATATGATAATCAAAGTTATCAATCTTGGATGGTAGCATGTAGCGGTCAATCCCAAAAAAGCTATGGTGGGATAGTTCATAGAAGTATTACTGTTATTCTGAGTTTTTTTTAGGTTTAATCACTCATTTGATCCTTATACCTGCACAATCTTTATGTTTTAGTTCCTATGCCTAGAAACTACTTGCCTACACATACACTTTTTAACGCGTATTAGTCCTACACTGCAGAGATTAAAATGGGTTAAAAAGTATATGTGTAGAGACTAAAACAAGTAGTTTCTAGATACAAGGAATAAAGCAAAAAGATTGGGCAGGTAAAGAGACCAAATGAGTAATTAAACCTTGATTTGTATAGATTACATAATTTATGCTATATTAAATAAATACTTGAAAATTAAAAAAAAAAATACTCAAACTTCATGACAAATATACAATTAAAAATAAAAAAGTCATAGGTATAAAGCAAAACATACAAGTAAATAGCAAAATAAATCAAGGAAATAAACAAAACTCAGAAGACAGATTCATATTTCAAATACAAGACATCTTAAACATTCAATAATATGTGAAGATGCTCTGAACAGAGAAAAAAAATGGATAGTGAGAATCACCAGATATTGTTGGAGAAGAGTGAGTGTTTTTTCCATGTTTCTTTTTTTGAACAAAGAAACACAGAAATACAGCTAATTTGGTTTTTCTTTAATTCTTAAATGAGTATAATCAACTTTACACCCCCCCCCCCCTCCAAAATGACGTTTTGAGGTAAAAAAAATGAGTTTTCAAAAAGTCCCACTCTAGTGTCACTGTAGCTGTAATGAGCCACTATGGCGACATGAAAACAACCACCATTTTTGCACTGTTATTCAAACCCTGTAGTGGCCCATGGCTGCTTGGTACTGCTATGCTACTATAGTGTGCTATTGATAACTATAATGAAAATATTAATTATTCAAAAAGCTTCTGTTATTCAAAAAGAATGGCCCCTGCGCACTGCTATGCCGCTACCGTTTTCAAAAAGCTTTTTAACAAATTTCTGAAGTTTCCATTATCATCTACTAACAATGAAGAGGAAACATTTTGAACAACAATTGATGAATTGAAAAAGTTAAATTCTAATTTAAGAAAATTGCGTTCCCAAATAGACATATATCAATGAAATATCTAAACAAAGGAATGATTATTTGTTATACTTTTTGATGAATTGTTCCATTCCTTGATGGAGATCCTGTCCTTTTATTTATATTTTGTACCATTCATCTAAAAGAGCACATCTTTGAAGATCATCCCATCTAAAGCCCCAAAGTAATGAAGTATAACAATTAACATACCCTCTTCAGAGGCCAGCTGCTCCCATGCCTTCCTTTTTAGAGCTCGTGTACCAGCCTGAAAATTGCATGCTTTTATCAGGAAATTGATTTAAATGAACTGGTTGCATGATATTACATAAACATAAATCTGTGCACTTCTTTTCCCAAGACTCAGTCATAGCAGTCAGTCACACATGTAATTAACAACCTGAACAATAAAAAATCTTCCATGCAATTGCAATAAATAACATAAACTCAACTAGCATCACTTGACATGAAAAAACATGAAAAAATACTAAAGTAAAGGCAACAATCTGGCATGGTTCATTCTAACCCAAAAACTAAAATAAGAACAAAAGGAAAAAAAAAATAAAAGCTACAAGTTTGAGTTAACATTACTTACCACCACATTGTCCCAAGAGAAGATCAGACCATAAGCTTCATCTGGTTTCATAGCATAGCGTATGCGCTGAAGAAAACCATCTTGCAATTTCTCATTCAAATAGTCCTATTTTCAAATAGAATTAGCATCCTTCAGTCATAAATTACAGTGTACTGGCATCAGAAAAGTACAGAGAGGCGATCCATCTGATTGTAAAGAAAAACTAGAAAATTCCATGAAGACAAAGAATTCCTTACCACATCAACTTTTAGTGGTCCATCTGCCCTAAAAGTCTCAAAGCCTTCCCCATATTCAGCCCCAATAGCCTGGAAGGAAACACCAAACAAAAAGAGTTACAATCACTTTAAATCGGTGAACTCACTACTCCAACAAACTTCTGTAATTGAAAGAAAAAAGACATGCCCTAAGAAAATGAAAGTAAAAAGTCGTTATTGAATAAAGAATTAAGTACGAAATGGATAAACTCGTATCAAACAAGAGCTTATGAATATTATGTACTTAGGGCACATTTAGGTAAACATCTTAATCACGGCCATATTGAATAAGTGCTTATAATATAAGCAACTATGTATAAGTTGTTTCTACTATTGAAGAGGATATTGGGTTAAATTGTTTTCATAAAAGTTGTACGCTATTTTCCTAAGTCATCCTAGAGAGCTTATTGGAATAAGCTAAAAACACTTTACTGACGTATCATAAGCTATTTTATTAAGCTCTCCCAAACACTTGGACAAGTGTTTGTCATAAAATAAGTCTAATTAAGTTGTAAATAAGCTCTTCCAAACAAACCCTTATTTGATATACTCTTATCACATAAGAGCTCATTCATAAGCTTGACTATGAACCTTCTTGAAATAACCTAACATGAACTTATTTTGTTAAACTTCTGTGTGAAACTTACAAAAATTAGCTAAAATAAGTTTATAAGAATGTCATATAAGCTGATAAGCTCTTCTTATATATCCAAAAACATAAAAATCACTTAATCCTTTTTTTAAGTAATTAAAATATTTGATGATAAGAGGCGTATTGAACACTTTTGAATCGGTGCCCTAAGTGCTAACCGAACGTAAAAGAAAAACCTTTAATCTCTGTTGGATGCATTGGAAAATAAATAAATAATCAATAAAATGAAATTGAACACTTGAAAAGAAACAGGAAAATGAGTAGAAGCCATACCTCCTCCACAAAAAGCTTATTGGGCGTGAATTGCAACCCTTTAACAGAACCAAATTCATCGGACTTAGAAGTGCAACGAGCAATAAGCCGATTCTTAACCAAACCCGAACGCTTTAAATTCTGAAAATTACAAAAAAAAAAAAAAAGTAAATGAAATAACATGAAAAAAAGTATATATATATAGAGAGAGAGAGAGAGAGAGTAGAAATTACGTACCGAAAATGGGAGGTGCAGATGAAAAGGAGAGGGTTGAAGGCGATAAGGGTGTATTGGAGGAATTGCATGAGAAGAGGATATGGAATTTGCGAAAGTGGTAAAGTCCATCGTTTTGTTTTGGGATAAACGACGACGACGTTAACGTTACGGAAGCTGAACAGAGAAGAAGAAGAAGATGAAGACGACGATGTCGTTGGTTGATGTTTTTGTTTTTTTTTGTTTCACTCTTTCTTCGTTTGTGTGTGTGAGTTCCCAAATCGGCAAATCTTGATTAGTAGTTTAATTCTGTCCATAGCATAGTGAGGTTCCGCCTCTCAATTTTCTACTCGCGTGGATTTTCATTTTTCCTGTGGTTGCTACTCTCTAGTCACGTGACATCTCACCAGCCTAGCTCTCACTGGATAAGGAAATACTTTACATAAATAAATAGGATAATATTTATTGCTAGTAAAATGATTTTCATGACAAAATTATTACCTGAATAGGTTGACGATATTTTTGTATTCGGAAGTCAACAATTCACTTACCCAAAACAAAACAAAAAAACAGTAACCTAAAAAATGATTTAATGTAAAAACTTTTATATAGTCATTTAATTATAATTTATTATATATGATAAATTTATTCATTTTTTAAATTATTATCTTGAAGTAATTTAAACACTAAAAATATTAAAAATAATAAAATGTTTAATCATAGGTTTTCATGAGTCAAATGGTCTGACCACAAGTTAAACAGATAACTTGTAGTTTTATTAAGACTCTTGTTATTTACATCCTCTTTCATAAAGGAAAACAAAAAATATTGTATAATAATAATTAAAAGTATTATTAGGGGTGTTCATGGGTTAGTTCGGATCGATTTTGGTCAAATTTAGGATCCAACCCAATCAAATTTGATCGGTTCGGTTCGGTTCAGTTCGATTTTCAGAAAAAAAAATTTAAAACTCAATCCAATCCATTCATGAACAGTTCAGTTCGGTTCGGATTACCGAATTACCCATTTAAATTTTTTTAAGAATTATTATTTTATCACGATTCTTTTAAATATCTTATACAATTAACACAATATTATCAAATGTATGAAAGTAGTAAAATTGATTCATTTAATACTATCAACATAATATTATAAAATAGACTTATAATATAAATTAAAACAAAAGATTTGTTAACAATATTTACTATAATAGTCACCCTTACACAACAATTATCCCAATTGGTATCCTTGTTTTCCAGCAAAAAGCTCTAGTCTAAATTCACCAAGAATAGAGATAGAGTGATATCCTTGTTTCCCAATCAGAGTGATATCCTAGTTTCCCAGTCAAAAGTTGCATGTCTCAATTCATCAAGAACAGAGACAAAACTGGTATCTTAGTTCCTAAATGCGACCTTTTTCAAAGTCAAGAAGAATAATACAATAAAATAGTTACATTTACGCTTATATTCCTTAAGCAAATAGGTACCTTTAAATCTTGATTGAGAGTTGAAGAATCAAACTTGTCAAACGCTTCTATATGATCTCACAACAATTCTCTCAATGATGCAAACATAAACTCTCTAATACTCTAATATTATTTATTTGGAATGGAATGCATACATGAACACCAAAATATGTTTCTATTTATACTAATTTAAATATATGATTTTAACCAATTTTTGAATGCAATCCTAAATATATTCTATCATATTATCCAATGCAATCTTAAAGATATTCTATTATATTATACAATGCAATCTTAAAAATATTTTATCCTATTTTTTAATGCAATATAAAAAAATATTTTATCTTATTTTTGAATGCAATCTTAAACATTTACAATATCTTACCTTTTTTTATTGTCAAATTATTTTTTTAATTTTTAATATATATATAAATAATAAAATTTATATTATTATTACGGGTTCACGGATCGGGTCATCGGATCAACGGATTTGTAAATCTAAACCTGTGACCCAACTAATACACGAACGGTTTTGATCTGTTCGGTTCGGTTTTGACCCAAATATATAAATGACTCAACCCAAACTATTCAGATCGGTTCTGATCAGTTTGGATTCACGGGTGACCCGTACCCGTGAACACCCCTAAGTATTATTATATAATGAATATGCGGTGAAAATGATTTAAAATTAGGATTTAAATAATAATAAAGATAAAATGAAAATAAGATTTTAAGTATAATTTAAAAAACAATAATGATAAGATAAAAATAAAACTAACAAGTATCGATATAAAATAAGTATTTATGATTTTTTATTTCTTATCCGTCATCTTAATTTTTAAATGATATTTTAATGAAATATATATATATATATATATATATATATATTCTGAAAATATATATCTTAAACTATAAATCATGATTCTAGATATACATTTCCATAATACCTATATAGGGGTGTTCACAGGTACGGGTCACCCGTGAACCCGAACCGATCCGAATCGATCTGAACAGTTTGGGTTGGGTCATTTATATATTTGGGTCAAAATCGAACCGAACCGATCAAAACCGTTCATGTATGGGTTGGGTTACGGGTTTAGATTTACAGATCCGTGAACCCGTAATAATAATATAAATTTTATTATTTATATATATATATATTAAAAATTAAAAAAATAATTAGATAATAAAAAAATGTAAGATATTATAAATGTTTAAGATTGCATTCCAAAATAAGATAGAATATTTTTTTATATTACATTAAAAAATAGGATAGAATATTTTTAAGATTGCATTGCATAATATAATATAATATCTTTAAGATTACATTGGATAATATGATAAAATATATTTAGGATTGCATTCAAAAATTGGTTAAAATCATATCTTTAAATTAGTATAAATAAACATATTTTGGTGTTTATGTATGCATTCCATTCCAAATAATCTTAGAGTATTAGAGAGTTTATGTTTGCATCATTGAGAGAATTGTTGTGAGATCATATAGAAGCGTTTGACAAGTTTGATTCTTCAACTGATTTAAAGATACCTATTTGCTTAAGGAATATAAGCTTAAATGTAATTATTTTATTGTATTATTCTTCTTGACTTTGAAAAAGGTCGCAGTTGGGAACTAGGATACCAGTTTTGTCTCTGTTCTTGATGAATTGAGACATGCAACTTCTGGCTGGGAAATTAGGATACCAGTCTGATTGGAAAACAAGAATATCAGTCTATCTCTATTCTTGGTGAATTTAGACTAGAGCTTTTTGCTGGGAAACAAGGATACCAACTGGGATAATTGTTGTGTAAGGGTAGACTATTATAGTAAATATTGTTCACAAATCTTTTGTTTTAATTTATATTATAAGTCTATTTTATAATATTATGTTGATGGTATTAAATAAATCAATTTTACTACTTTCATACATTTGATAATATTGTGTTAATTGTATGAGATATTTGAAAGAATCGTGATAAAATAGTAGTTTTAAAAAAATTAAATGGATAATCCGGTGATCCGAACCGAACTGTTCATGAACGGGTTGGGTTGAGTTGGGTTTCAATTTTGTTTTTTCTGAAAATAGAACCGAACCGATCAAATTTGATTGGGTTGGGTCCTAAATTTAGCCAAAACCGATCCGAACCGATCCGCGAACACCCCTATACCTATATAATTTTAGAAATACATTTTTGGAAAACAAAAAAGGTATACTTTTTTAAGAAACAGAATTGAGAAGTAGAAAAGGGAGTAGAAGGGTGTACCTAAAAAAAATGGGATCTAAATAGAAAGAACTTTTTTAAATGAGTTCATTTTTAAAAATAACTATTTTGTTAAATATTAGCATCCATTTAAAAAAGTTTGCTTTCAGCCCAACCCGTTTTACCCGTGAGTCAAATGGGTTTGACTACAGGTTAAACAGACAACTTGCAGTTTTTTTAATGAGTTCTTTTTTTAAAAAAATATCTAATTTTTTAATGATAATTGGCTTTTCAACTCAAGAGTGGTATAGTAAAGCAGAATCATACACATTTTATCAAGCCTTTGGAGATATTGGTACTTGACATTTTTTCCATGAAAAGGCATCTTTTAACAGCACCAGCAATATTTTTTTGTTTTTTTTTTATGCGTACTGCGGCTCGACTTGTTAGCGACGGATTACGCAGTGTAGTTATAGGCTGCCTTAAATGAAGCACGTTTATTTTCCCGGCTTAACGGCGGGCTTTCCCGTGTTTCCAACTCTAGTTCTATGGAAATCCAACAGTGGGAATACCTTGAGAGTTGGAAGTATGGGTCATGGGTGTGATTTACTAAAACAAAAAAAAAATAAATAAATAAGAACCTTAATTAATAAAGCCGATGGTGGATTATCTTTTCTTTTTAATGTAACTTAAAATATTTCATTTTGAGTTAATAATATAAAGATTCTCACACATGATACACCTGCTGTAATCAACACTAGAAAACCTTTAAATAATAGTATAGAGAAGCCCTCCAGAAAAGTGGACTGAAAATTCACTAGTGCCCCTCTATAATCAACATTAGGAAAGAAAGAAAAAAGTCGGTGAGAAGCTAGACAACATGCATAACCAAACGCAACGGTGGAATTAAAATGGGTTACTATTGACCCTATCATCTTTTAAAATTTTCAAAAACATTATTTCCCATAATTCAAAACCTAAAAACATTTTCACTTGGTGTAAAAAAAATTATTGTACAACAGAATCACATTTTGCACTCTCATGAGTATAGCAGAAGTATATCTCCGCTGTGTAATTGAATTTGTAAAAAAAAACACACACAATAAAATCACATTTTTATTAGTGAAGATCATGTATAACAAAAATATGATTTCGTTGCACAATATGCAATAGACTTTTGTTGTATATTTTTTAAAATTATTTGATAGACAAAAACAATTTAAGTATTATTGTATAATTTGCAATCCAACAATATAATGATACCTTTGGGTTACAATTTCTATGACACAATAATTTAAATATTATTGTGTTATAATTTTTATAGCACAACAAAATCATTATTTTGATATTATACATGAGAAAGAGTGGGTGTCATTATTTAGAACAAAGAATATTTTGATAATTACGCATTGATAATAGGGACTAAAAACAATTTAAAAAGGACCATTATCAATTCCCTTAAAATTGGCTGATTTTCAAAGCTATGATTGGTAACATCTTGCTTCCTTTTTAGTCCACTGAACCTCTTTACATCTATTATCTTCTTCTCTGCGCATGTCAGCTAATGCACTTCTATATATTATTAGGTGATTTGGGATCACTAAATCCCTATTAATCTCTACATAACATGTAATAGTAAAATGTTATTAATTTTTTTAAATATATGTCGTATAGAGATTAATCGATACCACAAATACATGATATACTCCCCAACCCATGCGATAGGCATGGAGAGCCCAAAAAGTAGTATAGACACAATGTCGTATCGTTCGGAATCAAGCTTCATCTACACTCCCTCATTTACAGATTTGAACCCCTACGTGTTTCATCTTACACGTTAAAAAATGAAGGAATATTTGCCATACATAATTATGAGATATCATAATTATTAGATAAGGAATGATTATGAAGGTGTCACTATCAAGATGTTTTCTTAGTTATTTATTCGAATTGAAAATGAAGGAATGTTTGCCATAATTATAAAATATCATGCAGGTATTATTTTACTTTTGTAAGTTATCCCTCAAAAGTCACTAGAGATGAAAGCGTGTAAACGTTGGTTTGAGCCAATATTGTTTTACATTAAAGCAATGTTATTTTAACCATAAAGATTTTTAAGTTTCCGATAATGTACACTAATCAACAAATATAATTTTATATATTGGTACAACCAAATGATAGATCATACTTCTAGCAATAAAATTATCAATCCAATGATAAAAACCTTCATACCCTATGGATAAATTCCTCATCACTCTAATGCATCCAACAATAGCAACATAATCTAGTAGCTCCATTAAAGCTAGCTACAGAATTATAAGTCAATCACTCAAACACCACATATATTTTACAGAATCAGACACCCACACAAACTTCTACATCAACAAATGAAAGTGTGAACACATGAACCAATAAAGAATGGCATGGGAAAACATAAAGATGCATGAATAGTGGTTATTCATCCATGCATAGGGATTGAGGATCGAAATTTCATCCCCTTTTCTTATTTGGCTTTGCCAAGGGGAGTGATATTTGAATGAATCCAAATTTCTTCCTCTGTGCTACGTACGGCTTCTGATTGTTCCCATCTTTCTCAGTCTTTGGTGGAAGAGTTAGATCTTCCCTCAATGCTTGAAGCATTTGACTCAACGCTACCTTTTGCCGTTCAGTGTGCTCTTCCATCTCCTTTCTTGTAGCATATCCTTCAGGAACCTGCTTTCTGCTAAGTACATCTCTCATTGAAATTGTGGGCCTTAAAGCAGGCTTTGGATCATTGTTTGCTGTTGTTGACCTGGTTACATCCTGCAGAGAATCTTGATAAATTCCAGTTTGATTAAACTTGTTGCAATTAATAGTGTTATACTCCTTCATATC
This sequence comes from Glycine tomentella, assembly GCA_007407185.1. NCBI lineage: Eukaryota > Viridiplantae > Streptophyta > Magnoliopsida > Fabales > Fabaceae > Glycine > Glycine tomentella. Next base: position 191,248 of record PYAF01002698.1, on the reverse strand, counting down.
ATCCTCTGGAATCCATCTCCTTAGCGCCTCCTTAGCAGCATGTTGCTTTATGTTTGCAGTTTCAACTCTGTTTAAAGCATCTGTCAAGACTTGTTTGCTGTGTAGAACTTCTTCAGCTGCTTCCTCCAACTTCTTCAAAATAGTCAGTTTAGAAATTTTTGTTTCATCAATTTGAAACTTGGAATCTATTACCTTCTTCAAGGTTGACTGCTTGGGTATCAGAGCCTTGGGGTTTAGGGGAGAGCGCTCTCCAAAAGCAAAAGTGACTTTCTCAGGTTCTGGCAGAACAAATCCTGAAAATTTCTCGGCATTAGATAGAGCCTTGATTTCAGCAAGAGCAATAGCTTCTGCTGCCCTTGCAGCTTCTTCCATCTTTTTAGCCGCAAGCCACCTCATCTCAGCAGTTTTAACACTAAATCCATATTCTTCATATACACTTATGGGCTTTGAAGGTTCAGGTCTTCTTGTCTCTGCCATTCTATCGCACTGCCCAGAATCAGAATTGAAATTATTTGCAGGGTTACCAAAGGTGAACTCTACATGAGGGGCTGGTGGATTTAATCTTGTTTGCTCTTGCACCCTCTCTTGAGCAGATACTGCTGCAAACTTTAATGCTAGCTTTTCACGTGTCCTCTCCAGAAAATTTTTCTCCTTCTTCATCTTCTTATTCAAAGATTCAATAGAGGATTGTATCACCCCAAGTTCATTTACAGTTTTGCCTAGATTCAATTTGGCTTGTTTTAACTCCATTAAGATCATATCAGGTGATGATGACATAGAGCATGGGCTTGGAATTTGCATCACCTGATCTTGATCATTGACAATATTTCCACAATTTTCCTTATCCATCTCCTTAATAACAGGAGTTCCAGCTTGTTCATATGAATTTACATCTCGAGTTGCTAAACATTTCATAGCCTCCTTTTGTAACTGCTGCTTCAAGTCCTCCAAAATCCTCTTGGTAGCTCCCAGTTCTTCAAGCACGTCAAGCGTTTCAAGTTCCTTGACAATCAAATCCTTCTCCAACTCTGCTGCCTGTTCCTCTACTTTCTTTAAGTCAAAATCTTCAATGTTGTTCTGCTAATCATAATCTTCTTCTACATCAGAAAGTAAACTAACACACGGGGCAGGCATCAAGAATGTACAAAGAACTATCCGTTAAATCATACTAGTAATCCACTGACCATGCAACCAAATCCCTCCAAAAAATAAAAGAAATATTAATAATTAAAGCATTTTTAAATTTTTTTAAATTGAAAAGGGAAAAAGTACATGCAATTCCTGACATGTTTTTTGTATCATTTTGTTGTTTGAATTGGAGTTTTGGTATTTCACACAATAAAGATTTGTTAAGAAAAAAAACTACAACCTAGTGTTTACTCCAAAATTTGACTTTGCATTGCAATATAAATTAGGAGATGAAACTCTAATTTTAATTCGACAACATCAAAAATATTTATACAATTGCAGTCAAGTGTTGTAAAAAAAACTGTACAACCTAGTTTTTTCTAGTATAGACCACAGTTATCAACCACAGAAAACAATCCTATTTGAAATATATAGGACTAATATAAACCTAGTATTTAACTTAAATGCATACTTAGGACTCGAACCAGTAACCATGAATTAAGCTGGATCAACCTTGTTCGAAATTTGACTTCCACTTCATTATTTGCATCTAATGGTTATTTTTTGGAGCTAATAAATCAAATTTAAGAACTACTTAACCCATTGTCCAGGTAAGGGAGAGAGATATTGTAAGTAATCTTACTTGTATGTGCAAAGACACTATTTTCAAATTGGAATCTATAACCAATAAATAAGGCACAACTTTACTACTATCAGGACTCGTCCTAGCTAATAAATCAAATTTGTCATAAAAAAGATATTACGAATCAATTAAGTCGTCAAACATTTAAATACTCAGACGGAGAAGTTTGTATGTGGCCTTGAAGAAAGAAAAAAAATAGAAACAAACACACACTCACGGTCACAAGATGCAAGAAAAGATTAAAAAAGAAAGAAAACTTACAAAAAAGGGTATCCAAGGGCCGCTACCTCCAAAACGGGTCACGGCCTCTTTCACCGACCCAAACGGTGGCGACGTGTCAATCTCCGCTCGGAAATTAACCCTCCGAATTCCACCCGACCCGATTCCCGCATGGGTTCCCGACTCGGGTCTCACTTCCATTATGGCGGGCGTTCCGGGCACCCCATCGGCGGCGGCGGCGTCTGGAGATTCGGCCATTTCCGATGAAACAATAAAAGCGGGTTTCAGAGGTGAAAAAGTTAGTTAAATTTGGAAGCTTGGACTTCCGCGAAAGCCCCATTGGGGAATTTATGCGATCCGAGGATGATGGAATTGGAAGAGAGGGCGTGATGATTATGTCGCGTAGCCGAGTTCGCGACTCGGTGCCAAAAAGCGGAACCGAGTCTCGACTCGGTAAGCGAAACGGGAAAAAGGAACACTTTTTCTTTTCTCCGTTGAGTGATACGGTGGGGCTGAGGACCATGGGTTTATGGTGGTGCGCTTTAAGGTGGTTGGTTGGTGGCTGCGGTTGCGAGCGAGAGCCAATGAGAGGGTGACACGTAAGATAAAGAGTGAGGTGATTAAGAGCGTGATTGGCGCGGTTTCGGAAAAGCGTTGAGCTTATGATATGATTGACTTTTTGGCGGGGATAAAGTTTTAGAACTGTGGTACCAAACCAAACGACGACGTCTTGCACGACCCACCACCACTTACTATATTGGTTCACTGCTATGGCTAGTCTAGTAGCAGTGTACCACTACCACCACCCTCACCACTTCACCAGTGACCAGTGCGCACGCAGTAAAAGCATTCGTCAATGGCTACAGTGAAATTGTTCCTTTATGAAATATTTATATTTTGCCAAAGATTAATAAGCGTCAAAATAATTATTTGAATACCTAAATTACGGTTGTTTATGGTTTTTTTAAAACTCTGTTATGATTTTTACGATAAGTGTTTTTATTTAATTTTTTCACCAGTATCGTAAAGGTATATAAGTTAGGAAAATTCTTATATTTTGATAGATAAATATTAGAAATATAATTCTTCAAATACATTCTTTCTATAAAAAATTATTAAAAATGATAAAATTGGGTGAATTTTACATTATATTTAATAATTCTTTCTTTTAATTTTTGCAATTTTAAAAAAACTAATCAATTAAAGAAAGTATGTTTGAATGAGTGTTTTATAGAGTATATTTTCTTTGGGCTCATACATAATAAAAATAATTAATTTTTTACAAATTAAAAATTATTTAATTTTCTTAATTTTAAGTAATAAATAAGAATATTTTTAAAATATTTTTTATGAAAACTTATATGATGAATAAGAAAAAAAAATTAAAAATAAAATTAAAATTAAATAAATAATATTTTAAAAATGATAATATTAAATAGAATAAAATTAGTTAAATTTAGTTATATTTAAATCTATCACCCAACATTACTTTATATATATTTATATGTATGAGTCCAGATTCGATATGTTCTTGACATTCTTCGTTTTTATATTCAAAATAATAGAGTACCCACTTATGACTTACCCAGGATTCGTTGCACATGGATACTGGTGTTTTATTTCCAAACAAAAATTAAGATAAATATAAAATTATGAAAATTTAACATTTTAATAATATAAAAATATGTCAAAAAAATAACACATTATCTACTCTTCTATTATAAATTTCTAACTTGAACTATATAACTTCCACTTTTCTCAGTATCTCACTTAAGATTCTTAACATTATACAATCTAGCTCTAATCTTTGAGAAGTATAACTAGTCTTTTAAAAAAAACTAGAAGTACAACTAGTTAAATAATTTATTTTAATAATTTAAAATTATTATTTTTTATCTTTATTTACATATTGGAGTTTTAAAATTATTATTTTAATTAAAAATATTTTATCATAATTTTGTTTATTATAAATTCAAAGTATAATTTATATATTTAAAAATATTTATTTATTAAGAATTATAGTTATATAAAAATAAATATTTA
>PYAF01002698.1:140442-176906 GCA_007407185.1 Glycine tomentella | reverse complement strand
TAATCAATACTCTCTTCATTTCGGAATATATGACATTTTTAAGGTTTTTACTATTAAGGAATGTAATTAATTTGTTGAATATGAAAGAAAATATCAGATAAATTTTTAATATATCATTTATTTATCTAATTAATGACTTATTTATTCTTGCTATACACTATTTTCACTAGGTATTTATTAAGGATAACTTTGAAAAAAAATGTTTAATGTAATATTGGTTTTGTAAAAGATATTTTGAAACATTTTTTTCCTTTAAAAAGTCATATATTCTAAAATGAAGGGAGTAGTACTTAGTGAAAATATTATATAGAAATAGTAAATGAATGATATCTAATGTTTTTATTTTAAAATTTAATAAATTAATTATATTTTTTAATACATGTATTAAAACTTTAAATATCATATAATCTGAAATGGAGGCGGTAGATGTTAACAAAGCTTATTATATAGAGAGTGATTTCTGCATAACTCTTTAAAATTTAACCAAGTGCTAACTATGATTATGAATAAAATAATCAGCCTGTTAGGAATATGAACCATATAGCTATGAAGGCATTATTTATTATGTCGAGTAACGTGGACACATGATATTTATATTTCCCAAGTGTAAGGTACTGGAAATTAACCAAAGATAATATATATGCCGGGTCTCTAGACAGAAACTGCTACGAAATACTGCAGCTTGTCTTTGACTCTTCTTTCTCGGATCTTGAGGAGGAGCCATCTAGTTAGATCTGAGTTTAGGAAACCTAGCTAACACATAGAAAACACAAAACTACTTCACACACTTGTGTTAATTTGAGTTTGTATCCACCATCAAAATGCTGAGTGAAGGTTCCAACAACAATAATCACTCATCTGAAATGTCCTTCAGAATAACGAAGGACGATTGGTTCTTGTCTAGGCTAATGGCCAAGGAAACCACCACCCCCAACTCTTCTTCAAGGATCTTCTATTACGGAGAAACTTCGGTTGCTGTTCCTTTCACATGGGAGGCACAACCTGGTACCCCAAAACACCCTTTGTCGGAGACATCTTTGCCTCCTCTTACACCCCCACCTTCCTATTTTTCAAACAAAAAGTCCCACAATGCCAAGAGAAGAAACTACTCCAAAACCAGCAACATATTTTCAAGCATTTTGCCAAGGCTTGTAGGGTCAAGAAATTCTCATCCTGTGTCACCAGCATCGTCATCTTGGTCAGCTTCTTCATCGTCTTCGTCTTCTTCTTCGTGGTCTTTGGCGCATTATAATAATAATTCATCGCCCTCGTTTTCCATGAGAGACAAAGGTCGAGCTCCTTCGAAACACAACAATTGTTCTAATGGATTTAGAGGCTGCTATCCATTTGGCAACATGAGGAACGCAAATGTAAACCATGGTACTGTGGACTAGTTAATTAGTTATTTAATCTATTTCGGAAATTAATTATATATTCTGCATGATTTTAATATTTTTGTAGAGATCTTCGAAAGTTTATGTAGCTGCTAAGTGTTTTTTGGAAGATGTTAGTGTTGGGCTTGGATGTGTCAAGCATATACATTCATGTCATTTCTCGTGATAACAAGATGAATATGCTTCAAATTATTTCGAATTTCCCCCCCTACCCCCCTGTTTTTTTTTTAACATACTCTCTGTAATTTATTCATGATTTCTTATGTTATATATAGTTCAATTTAAAACATTGGTTTTTTATATTTCAAGTATTCCTTAATGTTATTTGAATTGCATTTTAATATTAATTCATATTCGTACTATTAAACATTAATTGTAACAAAAAATACCATTAATATTAACTAACATATACATGCTGATATTTAAGATTTATATACTAATTGGATACATATTTATTAAAAAAGATCTTTCGATTCAAACTCTTGTTCATAGAGATTGATAATTAATATTAGAGTTATATATGCATTGTTTTGTGTTTAAAATTTTTAATTAATTACAATTTCAATATAAATTTTTTATTCAGATCAGTTATTTAATCGATCTATTTTATAACACTAAAATCTCTCCTCAACTTAAATATAATTTTATCTCTCTCTATATTTTTTTTGGCAACTATCTTAACCGGTGGAATTAAATTCAATGTATTTTTCACAAATTTTAGTCTTTTTTAAGGATTTATCTAATTGACCCCAAATAAAAATGAGATTAATTAACCTCATTTTTAGTGACCAATAAAAATCATACACTTGTCATATTCTAGATTCTACCATTAATGCAATGATTATCACATTTAACACCTATCCTTAATTTCTCTCTTATTTTCTTCTTACATAATCATTAGTTTCTCTCACATTATTTATTTGTAAAATTAAAACTTTACAATTATACATACAATATATATCATATATTTTCCTTTATCAGACAGCCTTTGTTATTTTTATTTTATTTATTTTACAACTTATAATTTTTATACTTTTTATTCATAACTTTTGATTAAAAGTTATACTTTTTATCTATAATTTTTAATTTTTAATTATACTCTTTATCTATAATTGTGAATAAATTTCCATTAGTCATTGAAATTTTAGGATTCATTAATCTCATTTTTATTTGGAATCAATTGGATAAATATTTTTTTAAATTGTCAAATTTCAGTCTTTTAAACGGATTATAATATTAAATTTATGTTCAAAGTTTAAGTTTAATTACATTTAAAAGTTCACTGTATCTTTTCAAGGATGTGTTCTACAAATCAAAAATCAAGACCCCGACTATATATATATATATATATATATATATAATTAGTGGTGGATTTATGATCTTGGATCAGTGGGTAATTTATTTAAAAAATAAAAATTGATAATTGTCATTATTATATGGAATAGTTGGATTCAAATACGAAGATAAGATAAACAAAATATGAAATTTTAAGATAAATATTTGCATTTTATTAAAAAAGAGAGTGCATTTATTTACTCTTACATATAAACTGGTAAAGAGATTAAAATACATAAAATTAAGGGGTTCAAAATATAAAATTATGGGGTGTAAAATATGATATTTTTTTTGTATTTTATTAAAATAAGATGATATATTTATTTATTCTTACATGTGAACAGGTAAAAAATTTTAAATACATAAAATTAGATGATGCAAAATATAAAATTATGGAATATAAAATATAATATTCTAGGATAAATACTAGTGATTTTATTGAAATGAGGGGATGCAGCTGTTTATCCTCAAATACATGTGGCTTCGCCAGTGTATAATTTTTAAATTAATCGAGTTGTTTGACGAAGAATAATTTTCATTTTTTTAATGTTGAAACATTACGTCTTTAATCATGTAAGAGACCATGAAGTCCTAATGACAAAAACCTAGAAGTTACCCAATTAATAAATTAGTTTAAGTTTCTTTTCTTTTTTTACAGATTTTTTTATATTTAGAAATTAATAGTTTCGTATTAAAAATTTATATAATTTTATTACTTAAAAGTTTTACATTTATCTTCTTTTCAAACATTATATATAAATTCAAGATTCTTTTACATCAAAATTATATAAATCTAAACACGAGGAATCATTTTCTTATTTATTTTATTCCCATATAAAAGTATAGCGGGTTTGTTTATAAGTTTTTTAAAAAGTACTAATTTTATGGTATATTAATTTTTAGAAATTTATTATTTCTACATTTATAAAAATTACATAGACATAAGTCGTTACAAAATCATCCTGATTCTGAATAACGATAATTATTGCTAATTAACAATATAACGTAGGTTGTACTTTTATATTCTTTAAAGTAAATAATTATATGAAACAAGTTGATAGTAAGGATGAAATTGGGTTCTTGAATTTAAGTCTTGTGGAAGAAAAATAACAAATATTTTTTGTTTATAATATGGTAACTCAAATAAATTAAATAAAAAGACCAAAATTGTAAAAATTTAAAATAAAAAATAAATATATGGAAAGTTGAATATTGAATTAATTTTTTTAAAATAGGAAGAACAAAATCACACAAAAAATTAGAGTAACAAAATTACATATTAGAATTATAAGAGGCCTAAAATTGTAATTATTTATCTTTTAATTTAATTAATATCATCATAAATTTAAATTTTATTTTAAAAAATAGTTTAAGTGGTGATTTTTTAAGGGAATTTAAGTGGTGATTTAGTGATAGTATTAATTTACTTGTCAACTGTATAAGTTAGACAGAAGTATGTTTTAATTAAACTTAAATAATTTTGGTCCGAAATCATCACTCCTTATGATTGTGGTTTTGGATCCTTTTTCTATTACAATATTATCTTCGTCTAAAAATAATTAAACTTAAATAAAATCGAATCACATGGAGCACAAGTTATTCGTAAATTAATATACTGTCAAGGCATATGAAGGAAAGTTTCCCGTGTCACCACCAACGTGTACTTAGCCCATATTTTAGCATTTTTGTTTTGGAAAAAGTTTAGCAATACTAATAAAATATAAACTTAATTATTTTTTTAAAATTTTTGCAGTCTTTCGAATAACAATTTGTAATTTTTAATCTCTCGATTTTTTTTTTAAAAACTATCTTTTTAGAATCTCTTTCATTTGCTAAAAAAACACAAGATAGAACAACTATAACTACTCTATATTAAGATGGAGGAAGGGAGCTAAAAACAATTTTTGTTTTAATTTAAAAGACTAAAAATATATATTTTTATTCGAAAGACTAAAAAACGAAGCCCTAGTTGATATCAAAAACATAATTAAGCTTGAAATATACAATCAATGTAGGTACCGTCAATAATTTTGATAGAGTTGTTTCTAAAAAATGTATTAAATCTCAAGGCTTCAACCTTCTGTCATCATGTCTTCTTCCTCGGGTACTTGCTGATGCGCTTGGGCTTATTTTGTCTTTCGTGTTTTTCTTTCTGCTGTAATTAAAAAAAAAAGTATTAAACTGTTACGGTTGAAAGATAAAATATATCTCATCTTTTGTCCTGTTATCAAATTTGTTATTAACGGCAATGGGATAATCATAAGAAGATAGAAGATATAATTGTTACTTTCTCGCTATCAGTATCTCCACATATCACGAAAAAAGATATTGGACCTCTACCATTTGCTCTCAAAATTTAGGTTAGAATCCCATAAATACAATACGTCCCATGGTGAAAGGTACACATACACTTTTCTGACTCTCTCTTTCCATTCAAACGACACACACAGCACCCCAATTGTTTCGTCGTGTCCGCTGTGATCTTCTCCTCCATTGGTAGCTTCATCTCCATAAGCTTCTCAGGAAGGGAGAGTCTGATCATACATCAAACCCTCCAACACCAATGTTGAATATTTCTGTTCTCGCCGAGCAGAACATAAACCATTAAATAATTAAATTAATTAAATCATTAATTGAACTCAATGAAAATTTTTAAAAAAAATCATACCATTTGATTCAATTTGTACTTCTCATGTATAGAATTTTTTCGATGGAATTAAATTAAAGTAAAATCATATGTAACATAATTTGGCCAAATTTTTATTGATTTTATTTCTTCTATATTTGTTGTAGACTTGTAGCCATCCTTTTATCGTACAAGTCTTAGTTTTAGGCAACCAACAAACAAATCGTTGTTATGTATTCATTGAATGCTCATGGTCTAGTGATACGGAGAAAAAAGAAAATTTAGTTCACAAGAGTATCTTTACTTCATTTTTTTTTTTTTTGAAGAACAAGAGTATCTTTACTATAACTTATTTAACTATGTTTTATTTTTAACAAACCATAGTTTAAATAGTCAAAAAACAAACTGCAGTTTAAATAAGTCATATTGATATAACACCATGTTTCAACTTTCTTTTTAAGATTATAAATGCAAATATTAGTGATTAACGTACAAACTCAATTATAATAAATTTTGGTTTTTAACACATTTTCATAATTATTTTGTTTTTTTCAAATCAACCCACATTTAAATGAGACGAATTGAGATTTTTAAGCTCCCACTTTTCCAACACTGGTCAACACATCCCATTTTGTTTTAAACGGGTCAGTGATAGGATTGAACAGATTGGGCTAGCTTCTATGTGTATCCAGATTGGCCTTTTATATATTTCCAAGATAAGTAGATCATGATCAATTAAAAGGTAACTTCACTTTAATGCGCCAAGATATTTGGAGTTTGGACAATGACATTATGTGAATTGGGTACTGATATATTTTCTTAATAAATTTTTCTACTATTTTATAAACATATTAAATAAAATAAATACGTTTATTGTCTTAAAAATATAAAACACATTTAATATTATTACAGAAAGAAAGTAAAAAAATTGTAAGAGAATATAAATTATTCATGTAAAATTATCTGTTGTTTTCCCCAGAAAACCTGGGCTTAATTCGAGCTCAGGCCCAATCTTTGTATTCATACTAATTATACGTAGTCTTTTTAACCTGATTTCCGATATTTTATAAAAATGAGATTTAAAAATACACTAAAATTCTCAAGTCTCCCAGAGAGAAAAAAAACTAATAAGTTATTTGAATAATGTATTTAAGAATTATTTGAAATTATATTAATTTCTTGAAATATTTTAACTATTTAAAATAAAATATTAAAATTTTTACACTAAAAAGTCAAAAAGCAAGAATTTGAAATTCTTCGTACAACTGTGCATCATCTATTTCACGTGACATCTGACAACAGTGTAGTTTGTAAATTTTGTCATGCAATTTTGATTGTCCAATTTATAGAACAACTCACAACGTAAGCAAAAGGATTGTCTTTGAATCTTTGATCAGATCGGGACCATCATCAATCACTGAACCCTGATTTATGCCATTACAACAATGAAAAAAGATGTCATTAAAAAAATAAAAAAAAGAAAGAAAGAAGATAAACAATAATTTTGTTCGAGTTCAGCGTTGCTTTTTGACTTTTTTCCTAGATGCCGTGTGCAACCCCTTCCCAGGTCAACTTTTTATTTTTCAAAATATTAATAGTTTGCTTGTGACAAAATGAAAAAAAGTTGTCAAAAGTTTGAGACTTTAGAGGGTTACAATTTCTCCTTTGAATAACGGTTTCCCCCCTGAAAAGGTCTATTTAAGAAGAGTAAAGACTTGACAACGTACAATCTGATCATAACTTAACGAACCCAAAACCATTTGACCTAAACGAGTTCTAAAAATCGAGTTTAATGTATTTTTTAGAAGAAGAAAAAATTAAAACAGACAGTTTGACTGCATTTGCGTGTTGACGTACCAATACGTTTGTCATAATTTGACTTAAAACAGCCACTCAAATGCTCTAGCATTAATTTGTCCGAGTCTGACTTGGTTTGCAATTTGAAAGATGAGTTATTCACAACCAAATACTATATAATAGAATAATATATGAGTTGATATTTGATACAAATAATTTTTATTAAGTTTTATTTGTTTTTTTTTGTCAAATTTTGAATTAGTTAAGTTTTTTTTTTATATATAAACCAAAGGATTAAGATAAAAAATATATTATACTATATCTTAATAAAAGAAGACCAAATGATCCTTTTAGTTATTTATTATTTTTCTTTTCATTTTATTTTTTTAAAATTTATTTTGATTTTTTTATATTTAAAATTTATTTTAATGATTTATCTTTTTAAATTGATTCAATTTGATCCTTTGGTCCATTCAAAATTGATGTAGTCAATAAGTTTAAAATATTAATGACTAAAAATCACCACAAATGTGTTTCATAATTTTCACTTGCTTCTCTCTACCTAATATGCAAAAATGGAGGATGAATGCTGTGGATGATAACCACAAGGATGCAAAACCTAGATTCGGTTTGGTTCGATTTAAATATATAATCAAATCTAAAACAATCAAACCAATATTTTAATTTGACAATTTTTTTCAATCTGTTATTATAATTTAAACACATCAATTAAACTTACATAATTATAATATATGTTATTTAATTTTGAAAACGAAATTTTATTTTATTAAATTTTGTTTTAACATATTTTAGTTAAAAACTATTATTTTCACTTATATTTAACATTAATACAAAATAATATTACAATATCTATTTGTAATATAATAATAATTTGTGCATCACTTAATATTTAATACTATTTTTTGATAATATTAGTACATCCTTTCCTTTTCAACAGTAAAATATATATTTTGATTATAAAGTAAAAGAAAAGTAATAAATTATTTAATACTTATTATTAATTATCACAATAAAAATTAATATAATTTTAACATACCGTTTTGTTCAATTTAGTTTGATTTCCGAAAATCAAATCAAATTGTAAAAAATAAGAAACTTTCTAAATTTTTTGTTTTTGCAATTTTTGATGTAAGCGATTTTCAATTTTTTAAAAATCAGTTTGACTATTTACAAATGATTTAATTTGATTTTTGAAAAACGCTAATCATCTTCAACCTGGTTGCCAAGTATGAGCGGGTAAAACGTGCGAGTTAATCGGGGATATGGTCGATTAAACGTGTGGAAAAGGGTACTTTTTTTGAAAGCACTTGAATTATAAAATATGTAATTAAATAATTATTTTATAAGAAATTCATTGAAAACTGTCATCATTTGAATGGATCGGTGTTCCCGATAGCATCTCTCGACTGATTAACCAGATTGGTGGAGTGGTCCCCAAAAAGCCTCGTCCTTAGCTGTATATTAATATATAATATGCTGTTTGATTAAAGTTACGTCACGCGTGCCAAATATTTGATATTTGATATTTAATACAATAAAACTCCAATTTGGGAATAAGATATGACAATTTGACGCTATTTATTCATACGTTCGATATTTTTTCTCTCACTCAAACTTGATTATTCATTATTAATACAAATTTTAAATAGACGTAAAATAATCGTAAACTTGTAGTTTCTAAAACCTTTATAGGTAGGTGAGAGATTACTTACAATTACATACCGGAAAGATTCCCCGTTCCATCCAAAATATTTTTTAAATTACAAAGAAATGAAGAATCGTATCACATGCTTGGAGTTTCTTTGTTTAGCATTTTTATTTATTTATTTATTTATTTTACTTTGCATATTTTAAGTGGATGGCAATCATTATGCATCACTAATTTTTATTTTATATAATTTAAACAATTTTTTCAAATACAATATCTCTAAAAATATTTCTGAACGAATCTCATAAACAACCGTACATTCTTAACATTTATGTAACATTAATTTCTATTAGTTTTTAAATATTAATTGAGCAAAAAACTTAAGAACAAATTGCTTAAGTGCATGTTGGTTTCATCGTTATAAATTTTTTTAGCGTTCATTCCGATGCATTATCAACGTATAAGCGCATGATCATTGAAAGTGTGATAACGAGCATTCCAATGCAAGTTCAACGCATAAGTTACAAAAGGAGTTCTTGTGGAAATGTAAGTTGGAGGCCACTTTATTAAGTAACTTAAACATGCCTTAAATAAACACTTACTTTTTAAGAAATGCTTAATAAGTGAGAGTGTTCCTGATGTAACCCGTTCAATTGATTTGACCAGGCTTAAAAAGACTTTTGATGGGTCCGAATTCATATTATATTTTGGATAGTCCTATACCTTTTTATTTTAAAAAGTATATTTCTTGAATAATTTCTATTAAAAATACACCTTCTTAACTTAATACATAATTTCTCCATCTCAAAAATAAGTGTTATTTTAACAACTAATAAATAAATGAAAATAATACTAGTATTACATCAAAAAATTAAAGTAAAACTTAATAGAGGTATAATTAAAAAAATAATTAATATTACATTAAAAATTAATACAACACTTATTTTAGGATAATTTTTTCTAAATACGACATTAGTTTTGGGATGGAGAAAATAATATTTTTTCTAACATAATATTATTATATTTATTTTAATGTTATTTATATTAAAATATGTTATAAAACATACCATAATTAGTATACTTTTTTAATTCTACCATTTAAATTATATGTAACATTGATATACATTATATCAATAAATCAGATTCAAACTAATCTTATCTATTCCATATTTGTCGACTCAAAATTGACCATATTAAAATTTCAAACCGGATTAGAACACAGGCAAACTCTTCCAGTTAAGGTACAAATACCCCTATTAATAAGCACACCTCCGATAGCAGGATCTTACTGACACCAGTGCTTAAAAAGCAAAAGTAACATAAGCACCGAGGTTGCCTTAGTCCCTTCCACTTTTGACTATAATCACTATATATATATTGCGCACTCCAATAAGAAAAGTACAAAATATTCGACACTGCCAAGTGCCATCCATTCTTTTGCTTTATATTATGACAGCAAACTGAACTGAAGCAAGCTCCATCCATGTCTCGGCTTCAAAAGTCAACGGGTCAGCAGCAACAGTTTCATTCCCTACACCAAATTCTGTCCCCATACATGTCAAGTGTTGTTGTATCTGTGTTGTTGTGGCATGTAATTGCTGTGCTTTTGGTTTCAAATTTGGCCTTTGCTTCAAGCCTTGAGGCCACAAATGGACACCCAAAACACAAAGGTGAGGTGATCTATGCCCACAATGGAGCTGTTGCCACTGATGACCGTAGATGCTCAAGGATTGGGAAGGATGTTCTTAGAGAAGGAGGGCATGCAGTGGATGCAGCAGTGGCTTCTTCCCTTTGTTTGGGGGTTGTGAGTCCTGCTTCAAGTGGCCTTGGTGGTGGAGCCTTTATGCTTCTCAGGTTGAATAATGGGGTGGCAAAGGCTTTTGATATGAGAGAAACTGCTCCTGCTCTTGCCTCCAAGGTACCCTTTTAACTCTTTAACCATCTGAATCATTAATTACTTTTCAATTATGGATTATTCCTCTGCTTATTGTAGTTTCAATTGATGAATTTGTTGTATGATTGAGATTAGAGTAAAAGAGAGAAAACCAAAAATAACTGCAAATTTTGCTCCTTGTTTATTTCATTTTCTTTCATCATCACATATCCTTTGTAGGGACCGTATTGCTGTAACCGAAAATAAAGGTTGAGAGAGAAGAGAGTAAAAGATAAAATTGAATAATGTTTCTTGTCCTTTTCCCATTCACTAGATAATTATTTAAAGGAAAATGGAATACGGTTGCAATAGAGTTTTCAGAAAGGAAAGAAATGCAAGAAATTAATCTAGAAGCTCCTAATTGACCAAGGTCTGCAACGTACAAGGCTACACATAGTCTTGTAAATATTTAGGAGTTTGCATAGTGCGTTTTGGCCTATTAGAGGGTCCAACATCCTTGCATTGATTTTTTCAACACAAAGGCTAATGGTATCTTTAGACACTCAATGATTAAAGAAATAAAATAAAAAGTATATGCATACAAGGGCATGTTTATTTCTGTGTTTTCACTTTTAGTTTGCAAAACTTATACATTGTTTTAAATTGGGTTCTTGTTTCAGAGATTTTTAAGGAAGGGAACCATGAAAACAACTTTTTTTCTTTTTCTTTTTTCTGTACTAACATTTGAAAACAGAAAATGGATTGAAAATAATGTTATAGTTTTATAAATTAAAAGAAAAAACATAAAATAAAGCAGGAAATGAATGCAGAAGTAAATAAGTACTTGTTATATTAAAAAGAAAATGTTTAACCAACATGGTGTGTTATGGTTGGTAAATAACCATACCCCTTGATTATGTGGTTAGGAGTTTGATCCTAAGGTCTTAGTGTATGCTAGAACACATATTGGAAGATGTTAACCCGTTAAATTAATCTTTTTATCTTGAGGAATAGTTTCTGAGACTAATTTTATTAGGGAAGATAGTTTGTATTGCATTAGAAACATAAGTGTGATAAATGTTTTCTTTCTTAATAAAATCCTGTTACTTTTGGATGTTTAAAATCAGCACCGATGTTAACCAAACTAAATTTTAAAACATAAAAAGTATGTGGTACTTAATTTTTTTTAAGTAATTATAAACAATTGATATTAAACATGATTTATCCATTTTTTTCAGGATATGTATGCTGGAAATACTACTTTGAAGGCCAAAGGTGGCCTATCTATAGCAGTTCCTGGAGAACTTGCTGGCCTTCATGAGGCGTGGAAACAACATGGGAAGCTTCCATGGAAAAGACTTGTAAAGCCAGCTGAGATTCTAGCACATGGAGGGTTTAAAGTATCACCATACCTCCACATGCAGATGGAAGCAACAGAGTCAGATATATTGGAAGACAAGGGTCTTCGTAGCATATTTGCACCAAATGGAAAACTCTTGAAGATAGGTGACATTTGCTACAATAAGAAACTAGCCAAGACTCTCAGAACAATATCCGAGTCTGGTCCAAAAGCCTTCTATGATGGATTGATTGGTCTTAATTTAGTTAAAGATGTTCAGAATGCTGGAGGGATATTGAGCATGAAAGACCTCAAAAGTTACACTGTTAAACAGAAGGAACCCATATCTAATGATGTTCTTGGTCTAAAGCTCCTTGGCATGCCTCCCCCTTCAGGTGGGCATCCAATGATGCTAGTAAGTCTATCTGATTCACTACCTTTGTGTCCTTGTTCATAATTTTTTTCCCTTCTTTATATCTATCTTATCATTAGCAAATTAAGGGATTTAGCCAATGCTGTCTTTTGTTACAGCTGCTGAACATTCTAGATCAATATAAACTCCCTTCTGGCCTTTCTGGGGCCCTTGGCTTCCATCGAGAAATTGAAGCTTTGAAGCATGTATTTGCCGTGAGAATGAATCTTGGTGACCCTGATTTTGTAAATATAACTGGGGTTCTTTCTGATATGCTTTCTCATAGGTTTGCTAAAGTGTTGAAAAATGACATCAATGATAATAAGACTTTTGGCCCCAGTCATTACGGCAGCAGGTAAGCTCCTAAGTTCTTTGAGTTTACACTAATTTTCACATAGCTTCATGCCTGTGCTAGTTAATGGGGTTCTTTATATTCCATGTTTGTCTTCTACCTCACAATAGCAATATGCAGCTTTTGGTGTGAATGACAAGAATAAAATGCGGCAAATATTGACAATTAATGCATCATAACTTGTGCGTCTCCATAAGCTAGAGTTGAAAGATATCAATTTCTTGACCAATCGGTTTCATGATATAGTCAACTTGAAACATAGAAAGATATATCTTGATTGAGGAAGTGTCCGCAACTTGTATATAAAGGTTGACTTTAGGTGTTCTAGGCATTTGGTCAACTTGATTATGCTGTACATGTCTATCTAGATTGTATTTTTTTTGTATATATATATATATATATATATATATATATATTTGTCCTTAAATGTAGCCCTGATTTCAATTTAGCTCATATTTAATTTAGTATTTGTAAGTAGAAATGATTTCAATATATAGATGCATTTGGCTATACTGACAGAAACTGAGAGGTGATGCAGCTATGCACTACACCGTTTACAACAGAATAACTATCTATTGTCTAGGCTTATTCAGTTAGACCTACCACACACACACACACACACACACATAAAAATCCAATTAAAAATAAGTTCTAAACTAAAATTAATTTTGTGGAAATACAGAATTCTCAGTTGTGCTGAATTGTGTTTTCAGGTGGAATCAGATCCATGATCATGGTACAAGTCATTTAAGTATAATAGATCCTGAGAGAAATGCCATTTCCATGACTAGCACTATAAATGCATATTTTGGTTCAAAGATCCTTTCACCAAGTACAGGAATAGTACTGAACAATGAAATGGATGATTTTTCCATGCCTAGAAATGTTACCAAGGATGTTCCACCACCAGCTCCTGCCAATTTCATCATGCCAGGAAAGCGGCCACTATCATCCATGACACCCACTATTGCCCTTAAGGTAATCAATCATTTATCAAGATTTGACTTTCTTAAATGTGGCTATCCTCTTCCACATTATCATCCATGTCACCCACTAACATTCATTTCACCCACTACTGCTCAAGTTGAGCTTCATCAAGAGATAGAGATAAAAGAATTTTAATTTATTAAAAAAGGTGAAATTAGTCAATTGGTCCCTGAACTATTTGAGAATTTTCAAGTAGGTCTTTAAACTAAAATTTATTAATTGGGTTCTTGATCATGTATTTTTTTAAGTGAGTCACTAGGGTTTTAAAACCGTCATAAATTATCATTTACTGACCATTTCAAGCTGCCATATAAAATAATCCGAGGATCCACTTTTTTAGTTTAGGGACTTAACTAAAAAACAAAATAGTTTAGAGACCTACTTGAAAATGCTCAGATATTTTAGGGACCAAAGTAATTTAACCTTTATTAAATAACACAATCACTCTTGTAAAGCATACAAAAGAATAAATCTTGATTGCAATGGTTATGAAATCCTTTCACTATTATTAATTCAAAGAACTCATATTCTTTACTTGCAATGAGTTCCTACCATGCCTATACAGGATGGGAAGCTAAAAGCTGTAGTAGGTGCAAGTGGAGGTGCTTTCATCATTGGTGGAACTGCAGAAGTTCTTTTGAATCACTTCGTTAAAGGACTGGATCCTTTTTCTTCTGTAACAGCTCCAAGGGTCTATCATCAGGTACTGTATTTAAATTTTTTGGGGGGTTGCTTGTTTTTTCTGCCTCTAATTGGTAAGCTCTGATATGCACAAACTGACAAACAACTTAATTATGTGCTTATTGGACAAGTGTTTGTCATTTAAGTGATTATGTATAAGTTGTTTCTATAATTCAAGAGGAAATATGATTAAACTGTTTTCATAATTATACTGGAGAACAAATTGAATTAAGCTAAAAACAACTTATGGACAAAATCATAAGCTATTTTGAGAAGTTTTCCCAAATACTTACATAAATACTTATGTCACAAGATAAACTGTAATAAATACTTCCAAACACAGACAGTTATAGATATGTAATGAATGACAGCATTAAAACCAAGGAAAAGTGTTACAACTTATTAGAATTTAAAACTTCTAACTTGAATCCATATTTTTGTCCCCGCAAACTGTTTCTCCTGGTTCATTTTAAGTAATAAGAATTTTGTCTTTATGTTGCTACAGTTATTCTGATATTTTTCTCTTTTGTGATTGTGACTGCATTCTTATCTCAACATGTCCATCACTAAATAATTTAGAAACTCGCCATGTTGTTTTATGCAGCTACTACCTAACGTGGTTAATTATGAGAATTGGACAACTGTTTTCGGTGACCACTTTGAACTTCCTGCTGATATCAGGGAAGCCCTTAAAAGTAAGGGTCATGTCCTAAAGGGCCTTGCCGGTGGGACTATTTGCCAATTTATTGTTCTAGACAACTTTGTACCGTCCAGACAAAATAAAGGGATCGGAAATGGAAAGCTTGTGGCAGTGAGTGACCCAAGAAAGGGTGGTTTTCCTGCAGGCTTTTGAGATAATTCATTGATGTTGTGATATCTTCATCTCATCTATGCAAGTTTTCTCCTTTACATGATTCTTATACTGCTTGCTGTATTTTATTAATGGGAATAAAAAATCTACACTATTTGGCTTCTGGTTATCTCAAGTCTCTACAACTACCCCACTTGTTTTCATGTGGTTTTGCTGTACGTGCATAGCTTGCTTGATGTACACACTTTCCTATTCCAGTAGTTAATTCCATCTCTTTCCTCTCTCTTCTTCCCTTGAGAGCTTCCTAATCCAATCAAATTACATGAAAAATGATGAAGGTCTGAATTACTTTATACTGGAGTGGGTATTACACAAATAGGAGTAATAAATGATGATTCCTATAAAACTCAATCAAAATAAAAGAGGATTTATCACTTAGTGACTCAATCGATATACATTTATATGTCTGCCATGATCACTCCACCAGGAACACACAATCGAGAATGATGCTCTCAGCCAGCTTCTTCTGTATGCCAGTGCTTTGAATTTCTCTTTCCTCTAAATTTCCCTAATATTGGACTGGAGACAAACATGGAAATAGATTATAGCTACTAATTCATTTTCTCTCCCTTCTTCAAATTTCTAAACCAAATGTGATAATTATATATATATATATATATATATATTTTTTTTTTTTTAAAAAAAAAATATTGCCCTCTTCTTCATTTCCCTTTATTCAAAAACATTGCAAAGTAGTGAAGATACCTTGATCCCATAACATCATAATTCATAAACACATCTTCCAATTTTTATTTTTTGATATTTAGGATTATAGGTTGTCATAGCTGCTACGAACTTTCCAGTTGGTAAGTGCTGCATGATTTTTTAAAGCTATAATTATAACATTCACTTAAACATTTCACATTTGTTTACCTCAATCAAATGATCTATATCAATAGGCGTGTTTCTTTTATTAAAAAAAAAACCCTTTAATATGCTAAGAAGACATATGAGACAAAGCATTCTTGCCCTCTCCTTCAGAAAATTATTTAGAGATCAGGACGATGGTTGTAGTTGGGCGATCAATTTCAATTGCACTTATACTCATTATATGATATATATATATATATATATATATATATATATATATATATATATATATGATGATATACTATCATATTTAAGTTCTTTTCATTATAAAATGCGATGATGGACGGTGTAATCATACGAAGCAAACAAGTGGGGAATAAAAGGCAATAAAACCACATTATTCAGTCTACCTTTTTCTTTTTGCTCTAGCTCAATCATGGAAAGCAATATATATCTAATAGATGACTTAAAAAATTATTAAACTTTATATTATCATTTATTACATTACTCAAATAAAATGAATTACCGCATAATATATTTTGAAAGTTAGCTAATCCAAATTAACAAGATTCAATGTCAATTATTCGTGAGACATGGCATGCAAAACATTACAAAATGGATGATCAAGTTTGAGATAAAAGTGTAGGTAGTGTTTAGTAAAAGGTGGTTTAGACATGGCGATGGTGAAGAGAAGCATTGGTGTTTGTAAGAGGCTTTTTGGTTCTTCTTCTTGTTTGAGCGCTTCAACTGCAACAAGTGATCATGATATTGCTCGGAGGCTTCAGCTTCCACCATTTGATTACAACTTACAAGCCACGACCATACAAAGGAGCTTTGGCTGATGAAGTTTTTGCCAAACGGAAAAAGTTCCTTGGTCCTTCCTTGTTCCACTTCTATCAGAAACCTGTGAGTCTCCCAAATTAATCAATCTTTTATCAGTTACTATATTATGATAAGTTGCTAACCTTTTCTCTATGTTTACTTAGTTTTATTTTCTCTGAAAATTGAGTCAAAGAAATGAAGTAAAAATAGTTGTTATGTTATTTGAAAACGAGTCTCCACAAGAACTATCATATGTTAATCCCATTATCCATACCGATAAGTAAGGAGGAGTTATAGCCCACATCTTTAATTTATTTTGTCTTACACTCCATTAAAATTTATTGAGAATTACAAAATTACAAATAAAATTTATTAAATATGAAAAGAGTCCCACATATTTTTCTATTTTTTTTTTTGTTTATACAGCTCAATATTGTGGAGGGCAAGATGCAATGTCTATTTGATGCAGGCGATATCTTGATACTTTTGCTGGAATAGTTACTATTTCTTGTGGACATTGCCATCCTGGAGTTTTGAATGCTATAATGGAGCAAAGTAATCTCTTGCAGCATATAACAACCATATATCTACACCATGCAATAGCTGATTTTGCCGAGGCCTTGGCATCCAAAATGCCTGGAAACCTTAAGGTCAATTTTATCATCATAATGTGTTTCAGTTAGTATATCCAAACAAGGGAATGATCCCCTTACATTGATTTTTCACATGATCTAGTCCCATGAAAATTTTGTAATATTTTATATCTATTTCTCTTCACATAAATATTTAAAAATTTTATAAACCCCTTGCCAATTTAATGTCTATGAAGAATGATAATTAATGTAAGAGAAATAGGTTATACACTAACGATGTAAAAAGTTTTACTCAAATATCCAATCATAATTCACTATGTTTGATAAGTTTGTTGACTTTTAAAATAATTATCTAAGGTAATTCAAACAGTGAATTTGCGATTGAATGACTGGCTAAAACTGTTTTACAATACATAGACATTAGACTCACATTGTAATGTGACAGCCAAATTTGACATTGGTGAAAAGCAATGTTCAGTTTTATAGTGTGCTAGATTTCATTAAATCAATATGGAACATCTTGTTCAACTAAGCAATTTATATTGCAGGTTGTTTATTTTTAAAATTCTGGTTCAGAGGCAAATGACTTGGCGATTCTGATGGCCCGTTTATACACTGGTAATATGGGTATGATTTCCTTAAGGAATGCATATCATGGAGGGAGTTCTAGTACAATTGGACTCACCGCTATGAACACGTGGAAATACCCAATACCAGAGGTTTTGTCCACACACACAAACACGTGCATATATGTATCGAAAAACATACACAAACATGTACTATATCATTGTAACGTAATCCATGCTACTCTAGTTGTAACGATATCTTTGTGAACGATGAATTAACTTTGTACTAAAGATGGGGAAGTGCTAATTGTATTCTTTTTTTCAATATTTAACTCTTTAAGGGAGAAGTTCATCATGTCATGAATCCTGATCCATACCGCGGAGTTTTTGGCTCTGATGCCAATAGGTACGCCAGAGAATTCCAAGATCATATTGACTATGGCACTTCAGGAAGAGTTGCTGGATTTATAGCTGAAACTATTCAGGCATGCATAATCCATCCTTCATGTTTGATTTCTAAACTTCAGAGTGTTATTGAATATCTATAGCCACAAAATAGTGTGGTTTTCCTTTGTACCTTTTCCTCATGTCATGGCTTCTTCTAGGGAGCTGGAGGAGCAGTTGAACTGGCACCCGGGTACCTTAAACTGGCCTATGACATTATACACAAAGCAAGGAGGAGTCTGCATTGCTGATGAAGTGCAATGTGGGTTTGCACGCACAGGAAGCCATTTTTGGGGATTTGAGACACAGGGTGTCATTCCTGATATAGCTACCATGGCAAAGGTCTAGACCCTCATCTCTTCTAAGTTTTAACTAGTTGCAGGACACAATGACACCTTAATAATGCACTTGAGTGCAACATCAGTCTGTTGTGAGGTCCACTATTATTTATGCATATAGGAAGCATGTACGATGAGAGCATGTTCCCATTAGATGAACTAATTTGATGATACAATTATAAATAGATAATTAAGATTAGGTTTAAGTAAAGCAATCTTAAACATTATATAGTTGAATGTTAAATGAATTCTTCTCACTTGTTGCACTCTCACTGTATAACTTTTAAGCATAACTTCAATGTTTATCCTTTTATTATTTTTAGCTTCAATTTTTTTTGTGTCCCTTCACTATACTATGTATTTTGTTCTAGCATTACCTTCAGATAGGGCCAATTTTGTTGAAGTGCCTCTCATATACCTTTTCTAGAATTCCATTGTATGATTTGTACCTCATGTTAATATGCATCAGGGTATTGGCAATGGTTTGCCATTAGCAGCTGTAGTTACAACTCCAGAAATAGCAAGTGTGATGGCCCAGAAGCTTCAATTTAATACTTTTGGAGGGAACCCTGTATGTTCTGCTGGGGGATTCGCTGTGCTCAGAGTTCCTGACAAGGAGAAGCGTCAATCTCATTGCTGATGTTGGTTCTCACTTGATTCAGCGTTTAAGATCTATGATGCAAGTACATGACAGTATGGTTATCTTGAATCTTATATCCCAGAAATATTCATGTTTTCGTTTAGTGATATATTTTTATTTTATGATACATTTGCCTTCTCTGAGGTATCTATATGATGCTTCATTGTAGAGAGCATACATTTGCCACAGTCATTAGAGATGTAAGAGGAAGAGGCTTAATGGTGGGGATAGAATTTGTCACCGATAGAAAAGAGAAGACACCTGCAAAGGCTGAAACAACAGCTTTGCATGAAAGATTCAGAGGTAAGAAATTTGGTTGAATAAAAAAAATTGCATATGAAGCTTTCTTTTCCAAAATTTCTACAAAACATAGTAACTGTTTACTCCTATAAATTGTAGATCTCGGTATTCTAGTTGGGAAAGGAGGGCTGCATGGAAATGTTTTTAGGATGAAGCCACCAATGTGTTTCACCAAAGATGATGCAGGTATATAAATAATTCTGTCCTGGCTCTCTTCAACCAAGCTGTGGAGTTCCGATTCTTTGTGGAAGTTCACTGACTGGCTTCCTGATGTGCAGATTTTGTTGTAGATGCTTTGGACTATGCTATATCTAAGTTGTGAGATTCTGTCTGGAATCAAGATGTTTATATATCATGCTAGCTACAAGTGGATCATCATACCAATTTGCTATAAGGAAACAAATCCTGGTAGCTGCACATCCCATTGCATAGAGAAAATCCTGTAAACAATTGACAATATAAATTGAATGTGAATAAGTGGATTGGTATGTATGTTTGGTTTCCCAATGTAAGTATATATAGAAAATCAAATGAAAACGTAACTGATTAAAGAAAAATGAAATTTATGATAAATATTGTTGAGCACTATCACTATTAGAACTTGGAGGAAAGAGACAAGTACACCAAAATATTGTGGCCATACACCATAAAGATCAGAGTAGAGAAGAAGAGTATCATATAAAATCATTTTGTAGTTGATTGAATCAAATATACAACAAGACTGTATGAATGCTCTCTTTATAGAGCTTATTAGAGTAAACAACTTTCTAACAAACTAATAACAACTAACTTATTTTTAACAAACTACTCTTAGCAATCACAAAAAATAAATTATGTCCACTAAGAGAGTCTAGAGTCGATTCATTTTCAAAAACACACAACATAACATTATACAAATTCTACATGACCAACTTCCACACAGACTCATGGCAGATTCTAAATATTTCATTTTTGCAACAATCCGATATACACCATGCGTCCAAAATTAATTTATTTACAAACTCGTATGCATAAAATGAGCTAGAAGTCATATTTACAACTTCTCCATAACGCAAAACTGCAGGAAAAATGTGAGCAACCTGGACCTCACATGATACATGGTTTTGATGCTCTTGGCCAAAGAAACTGACCCATATTCATCATCACATCACGTTCATGTTATGAGTTTGCGCTCTTGTAACCTTGTTGTGAGACTAAGCAGGTTCACGAGGTCTATTAGACCACAGTGAGCTCAAAGCCCTCAGGCGTTGGAAATATTCCCCCAAAGCAAGCAAGCCTCGAGCCGCCTGACGGATTGCAAGTATTCGAGACATTTGCTGCAAGGTTTCCTGCCGAAGATGATCAGCCTGTTTCACATAGAGCATGGTTAAATCTCTAATAGTCATTAGCCAAGCTAAAACTTTTTGAAGTTGTAAACTGTACTTTATGACCTTAGCATTTACACTATATACGCATCCTCAGTGAATCTACCTAAATGCTAAATGGGAAGTTGGTAACGCTAAATAAAAATTTGGCTAGCAAGCACTCTCGGTGACCAAGATGAATGGGTAAAGGTTTTGAAGTGAACCACAAGTCACAGTTAATGCAATAGATGAAATTAAATTCCTACGGCAATGACTTGCCTACAAATCGTTAGAGGATGCTGAAAATAGATCATAAACCACTAATTATGTTTTTAAATTTTGAATTGATTGATTCAATTGTTGTTTTCCATTTCTACTGAGGATGTCTTTAGAATGAAAAATATTTCAGTTTCAGTATCTGTGCTAAGAATTTAGGAATGGAATTTATTTTATGAAATATTTTTCATCTACTTCAAATCAAATTATGGGTTTTACACATTCAAAAAGTAAATTTAAAATCAATTTCACTATAAAACAATTTATAGAATGATGTTTAACAGCTACTTTAGATATGAAATATTTGTTGACTTTACAAGATTAATAGCTTCAAATAACTTCAACAGTACCCTCAACCCAAAAAACTATACATTTAAAATAACCAAACATCTGTTCCTATTTCATGTGACATAGAATCATGATTTTTAAAGCACACTATACTGTTGCTTTTCTATTTTGAATCTATAGTGAGTAGAGCCAGAGAGACAGACACACAAATAAGCACAAATGGATTAGAAAGTATATTTACCAGAACACATACATGATTTTTTTTAACAGAACATCTGGATAAAAATTGCAACTGGCAGGAGGCATCCATTGATTAACATGGCAAGTTGTGAAAAGGAAATCTTTACTAAATTGAGAACTAATATCTATCAAGAAAACAGGATATCTACCTGGTTCACAAAGCTCACCAGAGCTTCCAACTTCTCCATTGCAGAATTCATCTGTGGAATATATGTTCCTTCCATGAACTGTCCAGCTGCTACACTATCAGCAAGTGTTTGCCGGAGTTTGTCCATACCTTGTGAAAGGGCATCTTCTGCTTGTTGACATGATTGCCCAAGGTTATAAATATCCAAACGTTGTTGCTCCGTCAGGGGTTCAATCAGGGGACCAAGAACCTGCACTTAAAATAAAGTTGTCAGCAAGCACCATACTACATTACAAGCGTACAGCAGGCCATAGTTGAATATGGCAATAGAAATAATCTCAAATTCATCTAGTATCTCAATAAATCCCTTCTTTAAAATTTGAAACTCGGGTGTGAAGATGCAATTCTTGACCAAGGCAAGAAGTCAAGATTAAATCTAAAATATCACCTCTTGCTGGACCCAGCTCTCCGGGACTATCACTGACACTGAGTGATAGCCATTTTAAGTACAAAAAGCATTTGAGTAAATCTTGCATAATGTATAAAAACTGTAATAAATGAATGCAGTTTCAAATTTCCCCCGTTCTCTCTCTCTCAAGAAGACAGTTAGAAGAAGTTATTGATTAAAATCCAATAATAATGAGAAAGTCCTCAAAGACAATGACTGAATTTAGATCTACACGTTCTATATTTCTATGAATAACATTTTTAACTACTTTCATTTATTAAATATGAGGCATCACCTTAAGAAGCTCAGAGGGGCGAAAGCCTCCAATCCATAGGAAAAATCTTTCAGCTGTTGTTTTCCACATACCGGACATAACATAGAAAACATCTGCTTTTGCAGCAGCAGATTTCATGCGAAACATTTCAGCATAGTGGCTCATCATACCATCTACTAAAATCCTGAGCTCTACGTCACCAATATGAGCATTTAAAGCATTTCTCAGTTCTGTGATTTGTCTATTTTGCTCATTCACCCAGTGTCCATACTCCATCTCAAAGGTTGTAATTCCTGCAAATATGGTATTATTAGAATGCAAGAACAAATTGGAAAATAGAGTATAACACAAGAAGAAAAGATACTCATGGACAACCAAGAACAATATTACATCAATCAAAAATTAACTTAAGCTTACATAGCACCATGAAAAGTTCTGAACAATTCAATATTTGCGTTGCCAATAAGATTCCCAAAAGTTGTGTCTAGGGGCTAATATACGACACTATCAAGATATGTTTATGGTACACAATTTTTTCTCAACTTACCAACAGTTTAGTTATGGTTTTGTTCAACATCCAACAAAGAAAAGGAATAGCAATTTTAATGTATGAGACCTGATAATCTAGCTTGGCAGCAGGTATCATGAAAGATACATACAAATAATTCTCCAACTGGCATATATCAAGGCTTTAAACATTCTGCCACTTTCTGGATATTTGGAAGAAAAATAATGGATTCTATTACAAAACTGATTATGATTTGAAACCAAAAGGTTGGCACAGGACTAGAGAAAATGTTCCCGAATATTTTGAGATGGCAGACACAAAGAAGACTTTAGTCTTTAGATGTCCAATAGTAAGAGATTTAAGCACATTTGGAAAAACTGATTTCACCACAGAAGAAAATTTAAAAAAACGAAAACATCAAGTTACCAAGACATGGAATAACAAGACACAAAAACTCCAAGTGCAATGCAAATATATAGCAGCAGTAGCATAATAACAAACCAACCTGAATTTACTGATCCAGCAAAACCCAGATGATTAGAATCCAACCCACCGCCTATATACATTCCCTGCATTTTTGTTGCCTTAAGATATTAAAGAGAGAGGGAAAGGAAGGAAGATGCTGATCAACATAATGTGATCCACAAGAGAAACTACAAGTATATTAACTCATCTTCCCCATACCTGCTGTCTTGCACGTTCAAGCTCTTGCTCCAACTGCATCAACTTCAAACGACTTGATTCTAACTGCTGCACATAGGCCTGTAAGGCAATATCATCAACCACATGAACATTAGTATATCTAAACACTAATTGCATGTCTGACAATGTATCAATGTATATTCATTCAAACCTTTTTCCTCAACCGACTCTTACGAGCAGCCTCTCGATTTTGTGCAAGACGTCTTTGTATCTGCATGTTTGACCATATTAGATTCCTATTTGTTTCCACCATATATAGGCATAAAAGAGAGTATGGATTCAAGCCATACATCCAAATTGAATACAGATTCCTCGAAGTCCAAAATGACAGGAGTAACATACTTGTCATTGTCACCCCAATTGTATATATAAAGCTCAAGATGAAGGGGAAAGGAAAGTGAAAAGGCTGTGATTTGCCATGCCAAAACATTCCCAATAATAACGCTTTCCATAATTCTAAATGGATTGATTACTTCATTACATTATACAACAACACCCTACAGAATAAGACTTGAAGCTTCAAAATGACAACATATTTAATGAAAAAAACATTTTGATGCCAGACAAATGTCTCAACGAAAGAAAAAAGAAATTGTAATGCTCAAAATTATCTACATCTACATTTACAGGTAAAGCTGACAATTCAGTTGCAGGAAGCATTCAAGAGCTCCCAAGTATATATAGTTTTTATTCTAATGGAAGTCAGGGAAAATCCACTGACAGAATGTATTAGAAACCATGTGGGTATGAGACAGAATTTGCATCCGCTCTCAGCGGTAAAGAAGTATATGTTGTTTTAATTAACAAAACACTACCAAGAAATAAGCCTTCTTTCTTTTCTTTTGTTTGGGGAAGAGATAGAGCAAGAGGAAACGAGTCTGCATAACATGCTCTTACCTTATCAGTAGGTTTGTTAGCTTCTTGGTCATACTTATTAGGCTCTCCCAGTATACCATGAGAAGCATCCTCTGACTGGGTATTAAACAGCACAAACGAATTTGGTTAGTAGGCAGAATAGGCAATTTTATTTGCCAATGAAACAAAGCACGGATTTCATAGACTTGCACCTGACTATCAAACTTCAGGTCTGTCTCATCAATTAAAGGCATGGCTTCACTTAAATTTCCATTACTTTTGAAGCCTTCTCCCCACATACTAATCTGGTGGATCGGATCGTACACACTCATCCTTCTTGAGGAAACGAACTGCGGGGATGCTGAATTCATGCTCTTAAGAATTGATCAGTGCTGGCAAACTGCCGTCAGGCAAAACCAAAAAAAAAAGATGAATTAAAGCTCAATCAATCTTAAAATGCATTGAAGATTGCAAGCCAAACACATTCACTTCAAAAATTAATAACAGAAACAACTAAAGGAAAAAGAAGAAGAGAGAAACTAAGAAAAGAAGGGTGGCAGGAGCAAGAAGCAAAAAATACATAAAAAGGTAGCAGAGTATAGATCATGTAATTGCCACTGTTCCAACCTTCCTGGCACCAGAAGCAGTACTATGAGAGAGACGAAGAGTGAAATTCCTTAGTTAATATCTAACAATCCACGATAAACAAACAGAACCTAAATCTCAAGAAAAAACCAGACATCACAATCTAAAGAGAAGCAAAAAATAAACGAATAACTCATTTAATTAAACCATGTTTTAGTTTCTTCCTCCACCTCGGCCACGTTTGTACGACAACCGCCAGAGACAACGCCTATGCAACAGAATCTATGGTAAGATTTTCCCATTAATAAGGCAACAAAACCACCTCATCATTTTTCGCAAACATAGGAACACAACCAAATCCTAAATAGCACCCCCTTTTACCTTTTTTTGTTCCCTTTTTCCAAAGACAACAAAAGTTTTGAGTAACAACCGCTAGAAGAAAGTACCAGTAATCATAGTAGTTCAAAACAAAGATAAATAAAGGCATCTATCTAAGTATCTACTGATGTCATAATATTTAGTTGGCAAAGTACAACCAAACTTTGATCTGTACCAATTTCCTCCTTTGTCAGTCAATAGAATTATCCACAAAAACTGAAAAATAAAAACTAGAAAGCCAAACCTTATGATAAAAAAAGCGCCACTTTGAGAAAACGTTATGTATGTTGTCTTATTATTTTCCCGCTCAAATCTTCATGCCAACATGGCTAGCTATCTATCAGAACCGCAGAAGAACGCAAGACCCTTCCATTCCATCATTGCGTTGGTTCAGAAGACGACGCTTTCAAAGACAGCCTCTAGCTTCAATTTTTATTATATAATAAAAAATGGAAACGTAGCCCACAATTTTAAAATGGGGTTACATTATGTATTTATGTATATACAAATAGATAGAAATAAAAAAATAAAAATGTATTAGAATAGAGGAGACTTTTGTGTCTTGTTGTTGGAGAGTGGAACTTGTTTTTTTGTTGTTAAATGCTTGGTTGTGTTGAGCTACAGAGAGTCAAATATATTTCACATACCAAGTGTCGCAGTCATCGTCATGTTTCCACTATGGCTAATGTGCGCACCAGGTAGACCACGACTCTGTCACTGTTCCCTTCACTGTTTCAACGCCACCGGAATATATCAACTCCGGCATTGTTAATTTTTTTTATTTATTTGTAAGAATCAAATAGTATTATAGATTTACAATACTGACAGGTTGACACTACTACATTTATATCATATAGTATTATATTATGTATCATAATGTAGCACACAATCATTTAATATTTCATGTTTTTTATTTTATTTTAATTATTTGTGGTATCTATAGTTATTAGTTGTTAGTATAAGTTATTATTGCTGTCACCATCCACGAAATTACTTACAAATGATAACTTAAATAGAATGCGGGCACTAACACGGCACCACCAACAATATTAGAAAGTCAAGAAATTATGAGTTTTATATGATTAAGTGAGGGTGGTGTGGAGTGTTTAGAGTAGAAGGGGACGTCATACCTTCACACGAGATTGGACAAAACCTAATCATTTCAATATTTTTTTCGTGTCTTACATTATACACACAGCCTTACATTTGGCTGGTTTTATGCATTGCTTTTCATGCCATTTAAATTATTAGTTAACAAATTCATACGAACATTTGTACCTATGCGTTCCCATCTTATTGTTATTATTATTGAAATCGAATACTTGCGTTGATTCTTATGATCAGAATTGGCAGATCCTTACGTCTCTATGTTAGATTAGATATTTGATAGGCTAAGGAATTGGAATATTAATGGAGACTTTCGAAATGCTGATTACTTCTATTGGGCTACTTGGCTAGTGATTCGATGCATCCCACTCCACTTTTTTAACCATTGACCTGACCTCCACGATAAATATACCAAATTCCAAAAGCATTTGTGCCTAATAAATCAAAGCATCTAAAGCACTAAGCAAGTATCTAACGAGATTAGTTAAATGGTGTGCACCCTAAGCATAATATTAAATACGTATTGATTTTTTTTACGTCAATGTTTATTGATATCTTACCACATTTATCATTCTTTCAGTAATTAAAATGTAGTAGAAAATGGTAGTACTACTTAATAATAATATGTCAAATCATTAGTAAGGCTATTTGTGTACTGTATCCATTCGAATATCCGTATTCAAGAAAAATATTTATCTAACTTCATATCTATGCGTAAAGCAATGTTTAACTTTAGCATTATGATTCAGCCTTTTAGCTTCCAAAACAAATCCATACTTATGTTATACTCAAATGGGTATGTATCCAAACCTATTATTAGTATTTTATTCATGTAATATATTTTCTTTTCGATGTGTCTTTTTTTTATAAATTATTAAAATATTTTTTTATATTTAAATTATTTTTATGAACTGAAAAAAATTAAAAGTAAAATGTTTTATTTTATTTTAAAATATCTAAAATATTTTTAAATTAATTAAAAATGTAATAAATAGTTAATTATATTTATTATATATGTATAGGGGCTAATATAGATGCTGGATGAGTGCTATACTACAGTTCAGTACCTATACCATTAAATAAATAGCTTACATATAAGTAATTATATTGCGTATCCATTACGCGCAAATCCAGTTATCATTCTAATACTAATTAAATTCATATGAATTATTTAATACATTTTTTGCATGTAAGTTTACAAATTTATGATTATTTTTTATAAAATTAAGTTTATTATTATATTTAAATATTTACATAAATTAATGAATTTATAAGAAATTGAAAAGGGCAATACAATAATTAAAACGAATTGACTAATTCACAGAGAGAGAGAGGGAGAGAGAAAGCTTAACTAGAGCACACGCAAAACAAAAGAACATTTTAGTGTAAAAATGATACTTATTATAATTTTTTTTAAAAAAAAAAACCCTCTCAACCAATCCTTCCACTTTTAATGTGTTAAAATACTTGTTAAATGTAATATGATATTTTATATTCTTTTTAAATGACATAATCATATAAGAAATGAAATACACATGAAGAGTTTGTATCAGGCCCACATGTATTATTTTTCATGGAAAGACCACATCCTTACACTTCCCTCATAAATATTTTCTTATACAATAGTACTTCTCCATCTATATTTGTTTACATAATCTTATTTCGCAAAAAAATCATGCAAAGATACCTAAACCAGTTAGAATCTATATGATCGATGTTGCGTGTAGGATATATTAAATCCACATTAATTAATGCTACGCTATGCAGCGCACACAAACTTGTCCATTGAGACAAAAGGGTTCAAAACTGACTCTCTAAGTTGTTATCTACATGTCATTCTTTGTCCCTTTTGTCTTTTGGTTTGATATTTTAATTAGCAATCACCACAAACCACAGACCTAGTTTGTGACACATATTGGCCTTTCAGATCATGTTGGGACGAGTTTGACGATCATCACACATTTTTCAGTTCCCTTCTTATGGGATATGACTTCGTATTTTTTTGTGCAAGATCCATCGGTTGTTTACTATACTTGTATTAACCAAACGTAAACCAAAAACCAAAACAACAAAAAAAATGAAAGAAATTTTGGTAATGCGAAAATGCCCATATATATGCAAATATTATAGTTGAAAGTGATAAAAATGTTGTTGCTTCCGTGAATTTGCAGGATTGTAGACCCACACCCACAGAAGTTTTCGTTATGATTTTGGTTTCAACAATCTTTTACAAACTTTATGTTAAAAAGAGGTGAAAAAGGAAAAAGTGCCAATAGAAATTTCTTATTAATAATAAAAGTAAAGGAAATGCAATGACTATCATTTGTTTGATGATATGAAGTACTGCTTCACACCCGGTAGATAATTTGAGTCCATGTTTGGCCCAGATAGATTTGTTTAAACTACTCCCAGAATATTATAGAGATTTATATAATAATGTCTTAAAAAATAGTGAGTGAACAGTTAAGTAGAAGATTGATTTTGAGTAAATTGATTTTGGATATATTTTTTTATAAGTTTAATTTTAAGTTGAAGAATAATTTATAATTGATTATGAGGTGAAGCAACTTTGAATAACTTTTGAATTAGAGTAGATGTTTTGTATTGAATTTTACTCTTAATTTGATTTTATAATAAAATATTTAAACATAAATCACATCACTTCAAATTAATTTTAATCAAAATCAATTCCATTTAAAATCAATTTTATCAAAGTTGATACAAATATACACAATGTCACCGGTGAGACATTTCCATAGTAAGGTTCTTTCCCTTTTCTTTAATTTATTGCAAGTTTACAATTGCCTGCCACTTTAAAATAACCTTCTTTCCTAACTTCGGAATCCAAATCTAGTTTGGTACTCTTTTTTGTTCTAGCAATATCTGTTGTAGCCGAACAGCTCAAGTAGGCCCAACATTGCGCAACCAATTCATACTTTTTTCTTTGCCCATTTTCTTTTACTTGTTCTCTTTGTTGCTTAATTTTTCCTGGTGACAAGATAGGAGGCCCATCACACTTTAAATTTTTTTCCAACAAGTCAACAATCAAGCAACATACAAACCATTTTAATTTATCTGATTTAATTTTAGGGATATTAATTACTTGATCTTATTTTTATATATTTTTATTGTTTGACTCTTGTTATTTAACTGCATCATAAAATTTATGTTACATAATATATATACAGTTGTCAATATAATTTAGTAAAGAAAAAACATAGAGAGGAATCGATTGAAATCAATTTCGCAAGATGAGAATCGAGATTGTTTTTAAGAGTTTGGTCAATATGGAGAAGTCCATTAGTCCAAGTCAAAACATGCAATATGAAACGTATTCACTTGCAAAATAAAGGAATTAATAACTTGCTACTTAAGGAAAGGCAATATTGAGGCAGTAACTGTTTGTTTTATTGTTCAAACCGACTTTTAGGGTAAAATGAGGTTTACGAAAGTATTCAAGTCCTTCTTTTTGCAAAACAAAGTTTCTGAATCATTAAATTTATCTTGGAACTCGTACATTATATTTTGAACTAACATTTAAACATACTCGTAACCTTCTTGAAAAGAAACAATAATGCAATTACACTATATTGAAGTAAGAAGAAAAATAGTTATTTTATAGGCAATTAATTGTGTATTTTTAAATTCTAATTTATCTTTAATTATTAGACTCCTACATAAAATTTTACTAACATGTCGTTAAGTTTAGTAAAATTAAACTTAGATTTCTTAACTTAAGTCTTAAATTTAAGCTTTATGAATGGAAAAAAATGACTAACAGCCCGTCAAATTTTTTGGTAATAATTATTCATTAATAAAATTGATAAATATTTTATATATATAACATGACGATATAAAAAGTATATAAAATTCTAAATACACTTCAAACCAAGACACACTCTTAAGTTTGAACTATAAAATGCAAGGTTCATTAAGTCTTTTAATATTAACTTAATTTGACTTAATTTGTGTTCCTTATTCATTCTTCAATTATATTATAAGTTTGTTATTTGTAGTTAACAAATATTGTTACACATTATTTCGACTAAGAGTCTAAATAATGTTTAATTTTATCAATACAAGATGAAAAATGAAAAGTTGGAGAGAGTTGATACTAGAAAAGTAATCAACAATAATAGAGTTTAAAGGAAAAAGTTATCAACCACTTTGATTTTGAAAGTTACTAATAAGTTTGTAGTAGTTATTTGTAGTTAGGATTAGTTGTCTACAAATATTAATTTGCACCATGTAAAAAGGGTTGGGAATTATAAATATCTTACATATCCTAAGTTTCCAATGTTTTCATATTTACAAATTTTTACAATGTTTCCAACCATATTAATTTGAGGAAAAAAATTATGCAAAGACAATTTAAAATAGTTTTGCACTTGTCATTCAATCATAAATTACTATTTATGATAAGTTTATTGATTTTAACAAAATTATCTTAAAGTCATACAAATTAGTATAAAATTATTTTGCACTATCATTACTTAACCATTAAACTCTTTCAATTTGAGTATTTTTATTTTAATATTAGTTGTTAGTTTGTTAATTTATTTATTTATTATTCCAATACTTTAATTATTTTTTTTAATCATTAATGTCTTTTACATTCTTGTATCTACGATTTTAACACTTTATTTTCCAACCACTTACATTTTTGCAATATCTTCTTCTCTAAACTCAAATCTTTTTACATTTTTGTGATTTCTTTCTCCCTATTTTTTTCTCCAAACTTAAATCTTTTACATTTTTGCAGTCTCTTTATCCCTTACGTTTCTAATCCAAATTAAACTTATCCATATTCCTGTACTCTTTCTTCCTACATTTTTCTTCTCACAATTTAGACTCTTTTAATTTCCTACACTTTAAGTTATGATTCTAAAACCATGATATCTTGCAAACAAGAAAAACATTCCCATGGTAGAAGTTATGATTAACTCTCCCAACGTAGCCTTCATCATTGAATGGTTCATATAATTAAAAGGATGAATAACAATTTATACTCTTTTATTTTCAAATCTCATGGACCATCTAATAAGCTCTTCGCAAATAAAAAGCTATCCAACATATTTTTTCATATTTCGATTCTTTTTTTAAAAAAAATATAATATTTTCTTATACATTAATCAAAATAGATTAAATTTAAGAAATAAATATTTTTAAAAAAATATCTTAAAAAATATTTTCTTTAAAGTGAATTCAACAAAAAAAATGTAAAAATAATATTTAATTTTAAAAAAATTGTGGATGGATGAGAAATATTATTAGGAAATAATTATAAAATTTATTTAATTTTTAAAAAAATTATAAATATACTTAATATTTTTCGGTAAAAAATGCTAATGAATGGATTAGATTTTTTATGAAATAAATTATGGATAAATTAAAATTTTTTAATACTTTTTTAACAGATAATAAATAAATTAATAGATAATTTTAAATTTACCTATTATTTTTCAAATAAAAAATTGTCTGGTCCATTTATTTGAGGACCTACCAGAACAACAATATTGTTTTAACAATTACTTAAATGCTGGAAGAAAAAAGCTTGTCAATCACTTTGAATGTGTACGTAGAGATCCCACAAAGAAAATTTAACAAGGTGGAGTGAAGATCCGAGCCACCTACAGCACCCTTTAGGAGGTCTAGGTGCCTAAAAAAGGAGCTTTGATTTCAATGGAAATTTGGAAACACTCTTTAGCCAATATGGCCTACATTGAGTCAGGAATCTTCAATTACTCTCCCTAAAGTTTTGGGACATACTTGTTCTTCGTTTCTATGATTATGATTATTATTATTATTATTCCTTTACATGGTTGATTATATTGTTGGATTGTCGGTTGATCAATTCATAATTTCGAACATTTTTGTAACCTATTAGTCATTTATTGGCGGATTCAGAACTTCAAATTTCTTCGTATTTAAATATTCAAGGTTGGAGGATTATGTTCCACACCATTCTTTAGTCAATTATCTCTAGATTTCTCTTACATAACTTAGTCTTTCTCAATCAATTTTCTACCACTTTCTTACTAATAACAATAAATCATTTTTATATATAACCCTTTTCTGGAGTTACAATAATAGTTCAAAAATCGTTATAAGATATTCATAATAACGATTATTTGGAAGTTAAAGACACAGACAATCATTATAAAACTGAAAAGGAAATCATATCCATAAGAATTCCGAGAATAAAACTGAGAAGAGAAATTACAATTATTTCAAATAAATATTCTTGGATTAAGTTTGTTAAACCTTAGGTTCGATCTGATTAGAAGAACACTATCCTTTATTTAATCCATAAAATATTTGCTAGGAAGGAAGCATACGTGTAACGGAAAAGGCACACACAATGAATGAAGCATAAGGGGCGACCATTGTACTTGTGAGGGACATTGGGATACCTTCAGTCCTTCACCTCGTGCGATTGTAAGGTACAATGGCGTCACCAACTGCGTAAGTCTAATAAAAAAAGGCGAAATTGTTGTAATTGTAAACGAAAAAAGGCCAAAACGATAAGCAATAGATAAAATTGGATATGGATTGGATTATGTGCTTAAGAAAAGAAGACATTTAAGAAATAGTTTTAAAAAAAAAATTGGATAAGCTTAAATAATTGCACGCAATTAGGTCTAGGTGTCGATGATGTGTATAAAGCTACAATGATGTTGGTGGGTGCATTTGTAATGGTCGGTTGACACGAGTAATTTTCTTTTTTCATATTCCTTATTTTGTGTTGGTTTGAATAATTAATAATGGCAAGTGATACGTCAAGCAAACAACCCAATTGGCTTTTCCTATTGGTGGTTTTATTCCAAATGACAATCCAAAGTGGGTTGTCACTAAGAATGGCTATTGGGGTCTCTCTAAGCTATGGAAGAATTTAACCCATGATTGGTAGAATCATATTTTATGTTAATGAATAAAATTTGTTTTGTGGTATTGAAAAATTTAAAATAATTTTTTTAAGAATACAAAAATTATGGATATTTTTATTGATTATTTTAATTATTTTATCATATTATATAATTTAGTAAAAATTATGATATTTTTACTGTAGTAAAAATTAAATTAAAAAAGTTAAATTCTCACCTCTTTGTATGAAAAAGTTTTGTCGAAAATTTATTAAAAAACTTTTTCAAGAAACATTAATTTTCAAGAATGTTATTTTTTTTAAATGCATACTAAACATGAAAAATTAAGATAATATTTGATTTGGATGTTTATTTTTTATTTTTATTTTTAAATTTCCAAGATTTAGAAAATATGTAATAAAAAAAATCTAAGATATCACAGTATTTTCACTTCTCAAAAAAATTTGAAAACATTGATTTATTATCTTCAGTTTTGGTCATATTTTTTAAATTTTAAACAAAACGTATTTTTACTGTTATTTATGTTTCTTTGAAAATGAAAACAAAAAACACTCAAACCAAACACTATTTAAGTTTTTCAACCTATAATTTCTAAAAGATTTAAAACTTTTTTCCTACCAAACTCCATCCTAGATTCCCAAACAGTAACAACCCCCAAGTTGTGTATTTTGGCAAACAAGAAAAAGGAAATTAATAAGGGACATCAACATTGCATATTATGAAAGAAAAAGAAAGAAAGAAAGAAAGAGGATGCTAAGTACCTAACTACTTTCATCATTTGTTCAAGACCTATAAATGAAGATATGTCTCGCGTAATCAAAAGTTTTGCATGCTGGAAACTATGCGAGGAGAAATGTGTTTTTATAGCTGCTTCTATGATGTCTTCCTCTTGCGTCAGTGAATCTTCGTTTGATTTTATCAGTAGTGACATCAGGCAACCTTGTTTAGTAACACCATTTCAGTGTGATGATGCAGAGACTAGTTTTTAATTTTTAAAATATTTAATTAGAAAATATTTTTCTTAATCATAAACGAAACTCAATATTTTTTCTTCTTTTTAAAACAAGAATATTAGAAGGATGAAGAAATTGTAATAATAATAATAATAATATTTCTTTTTTGTTACAGAAATAATAATAATAATATTTCTAAATCATATTAAGTAAGTGAAATTCCCAAAACTCATTTTCACAATATGTAAAAACAATTATATTTGTACAACCGAGTGCATAAATCAACTACATCAAAATTAGTTTAACTTAATTAATAATTTTTAATTTAAGTCTCGAGTGTGTAATTGTATATTGAATACTCAAAGAATGAAAAAATAATTGTGGTCTATAAAAAATAATTGTATTTATAATTGGATAAATATTAAAATATCTATATAATTTCATTTCATTTATTGATAAATTAATTAAATAACTATAACAATTGTTAATATTATTTATTTATTTTAAATGAAAAATATTAATAAAGCGCATTTAATGTTTTTAGGGAGAATAATCATTTATCTAATACAAAAATAATAATACAGTTTAATGAAATCAAATTTTGTTTAGTTTTTATAACCAATAAAACATTTTTTTTTACTGCAAGAAGATTATATCATTTCATTGATAAAGATGACATTAATATAATCAGGTATCTACTGAAAATCTTAAAGGCTAACATAAAACTGAAACGCTCGATCTAGAAAAACAATGAACAATTTGTTTAGTTTGTCTACGTACTAAACTCAAAGATAAGTTGTGAACTAAAGAAAGTTTATCTTTACATTTCTCCAAATTACAACCAAATTAAGGATAGGGGAAGAAGGATATATAAACAAATGCCATCATAATCTTGTTTGCAGTCAAGATGAACTCTCCCATGTCATTTCGAATAGCCCCAACCATATATGGCTGAGCTAGCATGGATCAAAGCGTCAATATTACACTTTAGCATTCCAGCTTGAGGTTTAGTCAGCGTTACAAATCTGCATCTGCCATCTTTTTGTTTGATTCTCGATCCATCTTTTATTTATTTCTCTCATTCATGAATTAAAGAATAAAGACCATGCTTAAAGAATTGGAGGATCTTTTAGTCAAATCAATACATGTTATAGTACATTTAAGATTATATTAGGAAGTTTTGTTAAAAAAAAAAAGCAAAATAAAATAATGTATTAGAAGGGATACAAGGATAATCGATAAGTTTATGCGTTTCACATGTCTCTTTAAATTTAAATAAAAATTATAAATAAATAAAAAGATACTAGATGTTTTAACTATCCAAAATTGAATATTTTATTCTAATAAAAATAAATAAAATTTTTAGAATACGAAAGTAAATCATTAAAAATAAAATTAAAAACTTTTATTGATACAATTTATAAAAAAATTAAAATTAAATTTGATTCGAGATGGATTAATATTATATTGATATTAAATTTATATTTATTTAAACTTATAATAAAACCAATTTATTTAAAAATCAAGATACCTTTAATTTGATATAGTATATCAAAATTTAAAAGTTAAATTAAATTTAAGAAATTATATTTTCAGGGAATAAAATATAAACAAAAAACAAAAGTAAACGTTTAGGAAAAATCATGT
>PYAF01002698.1:129976-140342 GCA_007407185.1 Glycine tomentella | reverse complement strand
GAGATGGATTAATATTATATTGATATTAAATTTATATTTATTTAAACTTATAATAAAACCAATTTATTTAAAAATCAAGATACCTTTAATTTGATATAGTATATCAAAATTTAAAAGTTAAATTAAATTTAAGAAATTATATTTTCAGGGAATAAAATATAAACAAAAAACAAAAGTAAACGTTTAGGAAAAATCATGTGACTAATAGAAATAAAAATAACTTCATAAAACGTTTTCACTTAAGAATAAAGACTTGTATATATTTGGTAAAAAGGGACTTGTATTTAGAATATAAAGATAGATTTATTTATTTTTTTGGAAAAATAAAGAAATATTATTATTGAAGAACAATATAATGGGAAAAAAAAAGGAACAAGTTATCAATGAGATATAAAAACAGTCCTTACATAACCAGCGAGCGTATAAATTAGCTGATACGATATTATTTTTTATGCCATTTATTTTATTGATTAATATTATAAATAATATTTTTAAGCATTATTATATTATGAATTATGAATTTTTTATTTGAATATAAAAACTTATAAATTAAAAAAATAAATTACTCTATTTTTAACATAAATACTACATGACACGTTTCGAAATATTAAGACACTATAAGCAATTACTCTAGTTTTTCTCTCCGTAAATAACAGTTCACTTACTGATTATGTAGTTGCCTCAATAGGTAATTTTCACATGCGCAAGGGTTTCAATACAACCCCACCTTATCCCTTGTCCCCTTCTTTTTATGTTAATCCATTGTGAGCCTTTTATCTTTCCTGATTTGATATGATACGATAACTTGAACATTTTATTTTGTAAAAGAAAAAAACATTACAGTTAGTTGACAAAAGGAAGACGTTGAGTCTTATACGTTATCTTTTACTTTAAATAAAAGATGAACTGTATTTAAAAGTATTTTATGCTTCAATTAATTTAAGTTGGAACAAGTTGCTTTTATATATATATATATATATATATATATATATATAATAAAATAAAAAGTTGGATCAAGTTAATTGTTTCGAAAAGGATAAAATTCTTATACTTTTTTTTTATTAATACTGTATTATTTGAACCTGAAGTCATGCAAAGATTCTTACAAGATGATTTCAAAGTATGAAAACAGCTAGAAAAATATTTAATTAATTAGTCAGTTTTTTTTTGTTATTTAATTATGATTTCTGATACTTTTTTCTCACCTTTTTCTTAATAATTTTTTTTCTCATTTTTGTTGGATGGTTTGATATTTTCTTTTTGTGTTTTATTGGGATGCGCGCAATGCAAGCAGTTGGATGGTTTTGACTCAAATAAATAATTTTATCAAAATTTCAGATCAAATAATGACATAAAATTAATTGAATTAACTCGTCCTATGCTCAACCTTATGTGAAAATTATTATTATTAATATCAAAGTTATAAAACCCGGTCGATTGGACCGGTCGGACCGATACCCGGTAGGTTAACTGGTCCGAATTTGTAGTTGAACCATTTATGTAAGCAACCTAGTCAAATCCGGTCAAATCCGGTCAAAACCGGTCGGTCCGGTTTGTTCTTTTTTGAAATTTTTTTTATTTTTTATTTAAAATTTTATATTATTATCAATTGTTATTTTAAATTTTAGAGTATAAATGAGTTTGTCTTATTTAAATAATGTTAATTATATACTTATATATAATAGATATATATATATATAAATTTAAATTTTTAATATATATTGGGTCAAACCGGGCCAATTACTGACCCATGAATTGGACCACTGACCACTGACCACTGACTTACTACCTTGATCGGATCAATCACCATGTCAGTTTTAATAACACTGATTATTATTATTATGAAAAAACCTTTTCTAAATCCATAAAAAAGGAAGAAAAAAAAATAATACAGAACTTTTGACTTTGGAGTTACTATCATTTATATATGAATCATTGCCCTTGAGGGTAAAGACCTCAAAGGCAAGTATGTTTGGTCTCGCCGTGTTCCTCAAACACGGTCACGAAACTGGCCGAATTAAAGTTGAAAGCAGAATTTATCAACTCAGTTTGTGGAGATGCAACTTACAAGTTCTGATTGACAATGAGAACTGAGAAGTTTCCGGATCAACATCAACAAGTTTTTTTTTTCTTTCTTTCTAATAAAAGGTTTTGATCGGTATTGGATCAATTACTCGTTTTAACTATGCAATCAATTCTATAAGTAAGTTTTTTTAGCCAATATATGTAAAATATTAATTATTTGAATTCTTGAATATATTAACATTAGCTTAATAATTACAAAAACTTATAGTTAATATTTTTTTTTAAAAAAATATATTATATATTATAAACTATAATATATCTTTCATCTTTATAAAATTGAAAAAGTTTGATTTTGTCCATACTATTTTTTTTTATGTTTTCAATCCTTATAAAATTAAAACGGATAAATAGTCATGTTGGTTTCTAAGTGTGTAGAACACTGACAGATTCATTTTCGAAAAATAAAAATTCAAATCTTAGTTATCAAAAATAAAAAGTACAATCAATTTATCCATTTGTTAAATTCTATATGTTATAATTAATGAAAGAATCTAAGTGACATGGAATGACGAAAATATCACAAAATGATTATCAACATGGATGCTGAATAAATTGGACCAAAATGTCATTAAATTATCGGATATGTTAGTCTTTTGTTCATAGTAGATTCGAACTGATTATTATAATTTGGGTAAATTTGTAATAATTGATACATTATTACAATGTTTATTTTTGTACATTGGTAGAATATTTATTTTGGAAAATTTATATTGTGACAGCATTAAATAGTGACAACATCAAGTTGAGTCTCATTTTTTGTAAGAATTAACTTAATATTTGTGCATTTTTGTTTGAGTTTCATATTTTAGGTAAAGTGCTGTTACATTAAAATTTTCATGGCAATAAACAGATTATGTTTATTAATGAATATTATAGTTATTATTATGTTTGTTCTAACTTATGTTTGTTTCCCTATTTTTTTAAGTGTTTATTGTAATGTTATACTTGCAATGATAAAAAGGGGAAAAAATGAATATTAAATTATATTTTATCCTTAAATGAAATGAAATGTTGGGTCTGACAAATTAGTCAAATAGAAATGTACTAATATTTTAGTCCAAAAGAAATTACTGACATTTTGATCCAATGATAACTTACTGACATTTTGATCAAATAGAAACATAGTGACATTTTGGTCTAATCATAACTTACTGACATTTTGGTGATATTTTTGTGTTTTTGTCCATATGTGTCACAAACTTTTTCACTACGATAACATACATAAATTAGCGGATGGATGAATTTATCGTATTTTTTTTCACTTTTAGGGACTGAAAGTTGAATTTTCATCTTTCAAAAATGAATTTATTATCGCTCTACATATTCAAAAATAAAAATGACTATTTAACCAATTAAAATATATCATAATTTGATGTAGAGTTAACATCCATTATTTAAAATGAACCTACATGTATAATCAATGTCCACTTAAGGACTGCATATGTGTAAAATTGAACTTGTATTCATTTACCATGTATGTTTAATTTTACTCAACCGTACCTTCGAAACATATTATAACATTTTATTTTAGAAGAATTGAAAA
The DNA here is from genome assembly GCA_007407185.1 of Glycine tomentella. Classification (NCBI taxonomy): domain Eukaryota; kingdom Viridiplantae; phylum Streptophyta; class Magnoliopsida; order Fabales; family Fabaceae; genus Glycine; species Glycine tomentella. Next base: position 136,714 of record PYAF01002698.1, on the reverse strand, counting down.
CATACAACAAATTTCGTAGGGTGAAAAATCAAACTTTTCTAATTTTATAAAGATTAAAATATATTTTCATTTATATTATATTAAATTGGTTAACTGAAGTATTAAATAATTCTAGTTTTTAATAAAATGTATATTTTATTTACTAAAAATTAACTTTAATTTAATGAGTTTTTTAACCCAACTTTAATTTAAGATTTAATATTTTTTAGTCATGTAATTTAGTAAGTTTTTTCTTTTTGTTAATATAATTTATTTTTATTTTTAGTCCTTACAAATTATATTTAACATTTTAGATAATATTTTTTATTGTTTAAAATGATATCTAAAGTATTTTAAGGATTAAAAATAAAATAAATATAATTTTTCAAAACTAAGAATAAAAAAACTAAATTATAAGAACTAAAAAATATTTAAATCATAATTTAATATTTAAAATAATAAAATTTAATATTAAAAATAATTAATTAAAAGAAATAATGTTATCAAGAGATTATCTTAGAGTAACTTAATATTCTTTCTGTATATAATTATTTTCTGCATTTTTTTTACGTTAAATAAATAATTTTTAAATTGAGCATTATTGGCACATGATTAATTGAAAACAATAATGACGACGTGATATAAGTTTGAATGATATATGACGTGATAATATCATATCACGATAAGCATGAATAATAATCTCTCGTATTAAGTTACTATCTTAACCCAAACAGACACTAACATAATCATAATTTTATTGTCTTTTTATGAAAAAGATACTATGATTCTGTTGTGTTGGAAATACCATAAAATTATGACTCAGTTCAGTTAAAACTAAGAAGAAGAAAAAACCCACCAAATCGCAGATTCAAGTGCAACCAAGGAAGAAGGAAAGATGGTGGGGGTGTAGGAAAGGGAGGAGGGATAGACAAGTAATTTTATAAAAGCTGAAGGGTGAGAATAGCAGCCCCCAATACTAAATAGAGTTCCATCACTTCCATGCTTTTCTTTTAAAGGGAATTACTATGATACTACCAATGTGAGTACCTTTTTGTGATATCCCAAAATTGCCCCATGACAAATCAAAACATAAATGTGGTTTTGTTTTGCAAATGAAGTTAATTTTTTTTAACAATTGAATCATGATTCTGTTGTTAATCTTTTCTTATCTCCAATGCATAACGGAAACAGCTTTCTATTGTACATTGATAATTATACAATGGAAACGTGTTTTCGTTGTGTTTTTTTTTGCCACCCCTAATTGCGCTACGAAAACATACGTTCGTTGTGTAACTATCAATGTACAATGAAAACATATTTTCATTGTTTTGTGTTTATCTAGTGCACTTTATAAAATGGAAACATGTTTTCGTTGTATACACACACAACAAAAACATGTTTTCATTTTGTAATTTTTTTTGCGGAAAAACAATTTCCATTGTTATGTTTTGTCTGAGCCACTATTCACTTGTTGCATGTTTTACAATAATTAGCAAATTTACAATGAAATCATGATTTCATTGTATTATGGAAAATAAATAAAAAATGTATGTTTCCATTGTGTAAAAAACATAACAAAAATATGATTATGTTGTATTAAATTATTTTTACCACATTGGGTGGTATGAGGGAGACTAGAGTGACAACAAGAGTTGAAAAAGTGATGAAGAAATAAGAAGTGAGAGAGGAAAAGAAAAGGGTTGAGTGTGTTATGAAATATGAAGGGGAAAGTGAGAGAGGAAAGGAGAAGGGTTGAGAGTGTAGGAAAAAGGAGATGGTAAAATGGTAAAATTACTATGACTGGTAGTGTCAATATTCCCTCCTTCAAAAGGTATGGTAAATGGACCAGTACTGAGCCCAAAAAACTGAGTTGATGGTCCAAGTCCAGAATCTCCACGAATAATTCTTTTCTTCATTCCTTGGAAGTAAATGCTACAAAAACTACCAAAAGATACAATTTTGGCACGTTTACAGTTTTACTAACCGATAATATTTGTGGTTTAGTTTGGGGGATATTTTGGTTCTGTTTTCCGGTAAAAAAAAAAAAAACTCGTGGAGTACTGGCTTTTTAAATTTTTTACTTATTGTCTGTGTCTACTTTTATTTTTGGGTACTTATTGTCCATGTGTGTCTATTTATTATATAATGACTTTATATATAGAATAAATTATGTTAAGAATTTTTTTTTTTACTTTATGCGTACTCACGATCTTTGATAAAAATTAACTATTATTTTTATCAAAACTACTTCATAATAATACAGTGATTAGAAAAAGAAAATATTTTGACCATACATATATCAATGTAATGGTTTTTGGTGTATTTCTATTTGTTTCCCCTTAGTTATTGACAATTTTAGTGATCCAAATGTTAATATAAGTTTCTTTTGTACTTAAAAGATACTACTTATTTTTGGAATGATTTCATACTGTTCTGATGGTAGCTGTTTTTAGGACAATTGAGTATTTTGTATTGGAGATTCTAATGAGAATTCAAGTTGAAGCTTCAATAAAGAACTTCCATGACAACTTCTATGTCTAATTGCGACATTTTTTTTATTATTTTTGTTTTATTAATATTTATATAAATTTTTATTTTTAAATTAGAATAATAAAAATTAATATTATATATAAACATTTTTATCTATAAATCAAGCAAAACAAATGATTTACTTTCTTTAATGGTAGTGGGAAGGAAGAGTCTTTTTTTTTTTAAAGAACTTAAACCCTATCTCCAATACTCTTATCATTATCAAAAGACTTCATTACATTTTAACACTTTTACTATTATCTAAAGGCTTATTCATACCTTTTGTTCTTTACTTAAAAAAAAAACTAGTATTTTTATCTTTAATTGGAGGCCAGCATATCAGTGTCGTTCAATGAAATTTACCTCAGCAGTTAATAAAGTCAACTAATGCCAATAAACAGCCAACAAACCCATGAGTAAAATAAAAATAAAAGACAAATTTAGTAATGCACAGAAAAGTAAAAAAAAAATAACGAAACATTTCACAAAATTATAATTAAGAGCCAAAAGCTACAATTAAGCTAGTAATACTTTTAAATTGATTTTTTTAATTAATTATTGTTGAAATGTTAACAAACTAATGGAATATTAATTTGTTATAATGTTTATCTTGATGAATGTAACTCGATATTATATACTAAATTTTGAAGAAAAAAAATATAAGTTTGATATTTGTATAGTATATTTTTAAAGAGAATGAAAAATTTTAAATGTGATTAAATTAGAGTAATTACAATTAATATTTATAAAATAATTTATTAAATATTATTTTTTATTAACAGAAAAAATATGACTTTTCCTTTTTTTATTCTATCCTAATTATCCAACTCATTTTATATTGTCTTAAATTAAAAAGTAAAAACGCATATTTGATTGTTATTCGCGGTTAGTTTAGGGAATTCACCAGTTTCACTGTAGTCTCGTAACTTTTGTGTCTGTGATAACGAAAACTTGAAAAATCAATTCGCACTTGGCAGTTCTAGAGAGAGAAAGAGGAGGATCATCAGTGAGAGATTCTTCTTCTCCGCTATTCTAAATTGTAATCTAAGCTAACGATGATGTTGATGATGAAGAGTTAGAATTCATGGTTTTCCAAAACTAAACTCGATTCACCATTTATTTTGACACTTGTACCCTCCGAATTTCAATGGCCGATCACTCAGATTCTTCTCCTCTTGTTCCTCCCCTTCCCCTCGCTGACCCTTCCGAGATCGACCTCGAAGCCGGTCCCTCCGAACAAATCCAGTGCCGAATTTGTCTCGAAACTGACGGTAATTTCACTTTCATCCTCTTTTTCTTTTTAAAATTTTCAGTTTCACTTTTCAGGTTAGGGCAAGCTGCACTTGGATGTGGTGAGAACAATCTATTCTTAATTCTATATACTAAATAAGTCGTGATTTCGAATTTTACTCGTCCGGTTTATTCAATTCATTTTATAACAACTTGAATCGCGAGAAGTTGAGAAGCACGGTTATTGGTCAAGCTCAGCTGATTTTGGTTTCAAAGTAAATGAACTATTGTATTCGAATAATTCGATAACGTCTGGATCATTTGTTTGGAATTTGAACTGCGTTTTCTTTTGCAATTATGTGTATAATTGCTATTGGGACTGTTATTGTTCCACGTGTTGGGTATTGCAGCTATGTGAGCTTCGTTATTGAATGTTTATCCTCAACGCTTGGATGTGTCATATATATTTTTTTCAGTTGGCTTCCTTGTTTTTTTTAACCCAGGTAGAGATTTCATAGCCCCTTGTAAGTGCAAAGGTACATCAAAATATGTGCATCGAGAATGTTTGGATCATTGGCGAGCAATTAAGGTAATGATTAGTGATTTATTACATAACAACACAAACTTTATAAGTGATGATGATTCGTGATTGATAGTAAGGGTGGCCAGCTGCAACTGTTACGCAAAACTGACCGAAGGCTATTTTTTAGTGGTTGGTAAACCTTTTGTTTGGTTAATCAATTAATCAAATGATCTATGTTATGTTTTCATTGGTGATCTCATGATGTTTTTTCTAACCTGTGTCTATTACCATGTGGTAACGGATTCAAGGGGTGGCATTGCCCTCCCTCCCTCCCTTCCTCAAGACTCTTTGTATATGTGAGAAGAATTTCTTTTAAAATAATATTAATAGAGAAAAATAAAGAAAAGTTAGAATGTTGAGCTAGTGTTTACTTAATTTCGGTCGTATTGAATCATATCTCTGGTTTTACACATGAAATTGATAATAAATATTTTTGTGAAATTCATAATTTATTAAATAGTCATTTATTAAGTTAAATATTTAAATAATTGTATAAAAAAAAATTCGGCTCCCTTTTTTTACATCTCTTGATCCGCCCCTGGTAGCCTGTACTTGACTTGGTAACATTTCATATCCTTTCTGATGATTTCTGCTGATTCTTACCCTTCAATTATCTCTCTCTCTTGGCTACCCATTACGCTATTTGGTGATGAAAAGAGTTTACATGTTTGTCTATTTATTTTAGGCAGTTTGTGTTTGCAGTTTTGATTTACTCTCCATGGCTTTTAACATGTTTTCTTTGGTTTTGTATCTCTTGCCATTGACACATTTTTGTTTAGTAGCTATCTTTAGTCTTCCATTCTATTCTTCCTTTTTTTTTTAATGATAGTATGATACTGTAACAATTAATTATCTTTAAAATGAATTGTTGTGACTTTATCTAATGATGAAAAGAACTGTGGACCACAATCTAATTTTTCTTTGGAAAAAAAATCCTCTAATGTACATGGTGCATTGTGGGGTTAAAGTACTGTGTAAATAACCATTGATGGAGACACACCTGGATATTCCATATTAAATAACCATGTGTAAAATGATGTACTTTGAGTGCTTGACCTAAGAAATATATGGATAATACTTAATTTTTTATTTTTTATTGCAGGAAGGGTTTGCCTTTGCTCACTGCACTACGTGCAAGGTTCCTTATCATTTGCGTGTTCATGTTGCTGCTGATAGGAAATGGCGTACCCTGAAATTTCGGTTTTTTGTCACCAGAGACATTTTGTTTATTTTTCTGTCTGTCCAGCTTGTAGGTGATATGTTTCCATTAATCTTTCCATCTATTTACTTATCCATTTGTACTTTATGAATGCATATAGGTGATCTAATTTATCCCCTTAATTACCTTTATATGCAGGTCATTGCTTCACTGGCATATTTGGTTTATCTAATAGATGGTTACCAGCAATATTGGCTTCGGCTTCTCTGGGGTTTTGATAGTGAAATGAGCTTTTACTACATATGTGGTAAATTGCATTTAGCTTAAACCGTGTCATCAAATTGCTTATACAATATTATTTTCTGCAAATTCTTTTTTTCCTCCATCACCTTGAGTTCATAGTTTCGTTGTTCCACATTTAAAAAGATACTGGTTTTTGTGTTGATGTTTTGTTGGTATTTTTAAATGCAGGAGCTCTATTGTTTTTCGCCTTGCTTGGCCTTTCTGGGTGCTTCATTACCTGTTATGATCGAAGAGTACGCAATGATTTAGCTCAGCCTTGTAGAGAACTATGTCTTTGTTGCTGTCAACCTGGGTAATAACCTTGATTTTACAAATTCACAAGCCTCTGATATTGTCAGAACACATGATGAAACTCTGATCATCTGCATGAGGCATCATTATAATGCTTGTTTTCTTGCTTAATTGTAGGATGCCAGAAGCTATTCTTGGAGTGTAATATACAAAGATAATGATTTAATTTACACTATATCACTGACACTTCTTATAATAAATTTTTTTTGAAAGACATAAAATTCCGTTAAATTATTCGTGCTTGCTTATGCTAAACAAAGAAAGAAGGTTGTGTGCCTGTGTCGTGTTATTAATGAAGTAGATTATATTAGCAGCAAGTTTGTGACTCAGAATGGCAGTGATTCGTGACTAAGTTTGATTTTTGTTTTATATGTTGTTCAAGAGATTGTGCAGATTGTTGTGACTAAGTTTGATTTTTGTTTTGTATGTTGTTGCAGAGTTTGTGCAGACTGTCATTTGCCAGGGACTCTTTGTATGTGGACTGATTGCACCACATGCTTTGAGAGTTGTGGAACCATGGCAACTGAATGTGGTGGTTGTTTGGGGGGTGCTGGGGAAGCAGGGCTACCATTATTATTCATTATGGCTTTGATTGTTCTGGGACTTTTTACTGTAATTGGGATATTCTACAGTGTATTGGTTGCTACCATGGTAGGTCAACGGA
>PYAF01002698.1:95413-129876 GCA_007407185.1 Glycine tomentella | reverse complement strand
CATGGCAACTGAATGTGGTGGTTGTTTGGGGGGTGCTGGGGAAGCAGGGCTACCATTATTATTCATTATGGCTTTGATTGTTCTGGGACTTTTTACTGTAATTGGGATATTCTACAGTGTATTGGTTGCTACCATGGTAGGTCAACGGATATGGCAACGTCATTATCACATACTTGCAAAAAGGATGTTAACAAAGGTGCGGTTGGTTTACTTTCTCATCTTTTGTGCTTTTGGTGCATTGCTATGAGCTGTCAAATCTTGTTGCAGTTCAGCTGTCAAGTCATGCTAAATTCCTAACTGATATATGCAATTAGCCCATTTAGCCATCACTTGGTTTTTAGCATTTAAGTCCTATATAATATCTTCAAGAAACATTTACCTGGGAAGGAATAGCCAAGAATCTCAACCATAATTTTTTCTGCTTTTGTATTTGACTTCTTTTTTAGATTCTCTTGCATTAGAGCCTTATTGACTGAGGATTTTTATGATGTCTGATGGTTTTGCGAAAGTAAATGTATTTCATCTACTAACTTACCTTTATATAACATGCATTGCTTTTGATGTAGCTGTTATTGACTTCAAAAGGATTTTCTAGTATAATAAATTATTGACATTTGACAGAGAACTGGAATTATAATATGGAAAGTACTTCCAAACTCTCATAATCATATGCATCCTTGCTACTGATATGAATATGATACCATTATATAGATGAGGATCTTTAATTGTATAAAAGCTCAGCCAAAAGAAGTAAATACAGAAATATGGCAGACTCTTTGATGGGTCTACTTTTCTTCTTCTCTATCTCTTGCTCAGTACATGCTTGCCTCACTTCCTCCTCCCTCCCCCTTCCCCTGATTCTGTTCTCAAAGCAAAACTACTCCGTCCCAACTGCTGCATGTGCAGCTGTGTTACAAATCAATTCCTCAAGTTTATCCTCACTCACACACCCATCCCAAGTACATGGGTATGCATTATGCAATCCCCTCCTGCTCTTCCATTGCCTGTATAATTTAGCTAGGGTGGGGCTGTGGTGCTAGGAAGCACTGATGTAACAGAAAGGCTGCCATACTGTTGTCGGATATGTCACTGTGGATCAGGATTCTCTCTTGCCTCTGCAGCAGGATGTTCTATGCAGCCAAAATCTGGACCATTTATTAATATTTTCTCTCTTCATTAATTAATGTGCAATAGACAATCAACGGTTATGATTTGGCTGCACACAAGATTTGCTGGAGAGGATGTGATTTGACCCACAGTTTCGAGATTAGGATTTGATGTGTCTTCACCGTTTGGAGTTACATTCAATTCGTTAGTGAAGTTTACCATCTGAGTTTTTTGTTCATTGCTAACAGTGTCTGCATCAACTTATTTGAAGAGTTTTGTTGGATGTATTCTCTCCCCTTAGTCCTTTTGTCTGTCTGATACGACAAGTATTTTAGATTTGATTTTGCAACTCTCGTTCGCTTATCCGAGTGTGATAGTAATTGAGCTTAGACTTGAGTCTGGTATTTTGATGCCTTAAGGCTGGCTTTTGGGCGGCCTCTTTCTGGATTACACTTGACATGGAACACAAACAGTTTGAGATTAGTGATCAGTGCTGATAGTCCCATGAGTTAACTGCATGTTTTATGAGACATCATGATGCCCTGAAAAATTCTGACGTAGTCTTTAATTATTGATTGTGAAACTATTATTGCTTCTCATCATAGGAGTATGTGGTTGAAGATGTTGATGGAGAGCTGACAGGATCGGATTGGTCTCCCCCGGCTCTCCCACCCGATCATGTTCAGCAGTTGAAGACATTGGGCCTACTATGAGTCTGGGTTTGAAAGAGTCATCAGTCATCTACTTGATGACATGAATGGCAGTAGATATACATTGGTCCTCCCCTTGTTTTGGTAAGCTGGTCCTTTTCATGAAGACCCGCAGTTAATTGATAATTGTGTAATAGCCATTCAATTCACTGTGGCTAGAGTTGTACGCTTGTGCTGAACCGCTGATATGTGGAACTTTGTGAATGTCTGACACGTCTACTTATGTAAAGAAAATGAAAGAGGATTCTTTTAATGACCAGTAACAGGTTACAGGTACATCATTTTTTTTCCTTGATAAGGTTCTGCTTGGGTAATCAGGTTTTATTCATTGCTTGTCGCATTTGTTTTAAATTTTGGTTTTGATTTGGATACTTTACTAATCAAAGAATTCTAGCGGTAAAATTTCATTCGTACAGTTGCCCGTTTTAAAAGCATACTATTTGGAGTGAGGAAAAATATATGTTTGGTCCTGTGTGTTTGTTCTAGGTCGTAGTTTTGTTTTCATTCTCTTTCTCATCAGTTGAGTTTTTTTTTTTTTTTTAATAACTTTTTTTATAGTTATGATGATGTTGCTTCTGTTAAATTAAATTTGTTGTCCCTCATAATGGAAGTGAATCTACCTGGCTTTAACGTCATTAACTGAGTCTTGATTTGATAATTAAGCATCCCATAACGCTGTTGATTTTAACAAAGAGGATTATATTGATAATTTTGCACAAAGAAGAAATTTGGAGATTCAGGATATCTTATGATCCTAATCAGTTATCATAGTCTTTTTTCTTTCTTTCTTAAAATGAGTGTTTTAGTATGTAGTTTTTCTAATTTTTTTTTGCTAAAACTCACCATGTCCATTTTACTTAATATTTACTTATTATTATGGGATAAATCGGAGTTCTGGTTCCTAAGAAAATAACGTATTTGTGATCGACTCAAAAACTGATTCGGAACGCGGATTTTTATTTGGATTGAAGTTTTACGAAAATAGCCACGTGTATAATGTTGCATATGTGGTATATCGTCATTCATCACCGACTTACAATGACACGTAATCATTATTGTTATAAATCAAGGCTACAATATAACGATAAGGTGTATGCTTTTTACGTTTAAATATATAATCTAGTGTTTGTATGAGTAGATTATTTAAAACATGTGTATTTTCAACACAATTTATTTTATATTTAAATATCAATTTTGAATCTTGAATTATTTAATTAAAGAACATAATTTGTTATTATTTATGTTAATTGTTTTTAGTGATTTTATACGGGTACAGTGTATTCTTAAATTGGGTTCTATTTGCAGGTACCAAATTAAGAATAAATTATGCATATAGCGATGAAATTAGGAATTTACTAGATTATAAAAACTAAATTAAGAATGAGGAAGGAGATCAATGGTTATTGATTGATATATGATGATAAGAATTAAATTGGTAATTTTTGTCATATAAGATTAATTTAATAATTTTTTTAATGTAAGAATCAAATTGAAAATTTGTGACATATTAAGACCAAAGGATGTTGATATTCATACATGTAAACTATTTTTTATTTTTTATTATAGTTTTTATTTTATTACATTTTTTTGTTTCTCTCTTTTATTTCATCTGTTTTGTTTCGACAGGATGTTTGTATGATCTATATATATCTTACATTATTTTGTTATTTCTCACTATTATTTTACTTTCTGTATTTTTCTTTGTTGTTTTATCTTGTACACTGAGAAAGTAGTTTGACAAAAATAAAATATATCGAACCTATATTTATTTTTTATCACATCTATATATCACGTTTTTTTTATTTATTTATGAAAAACATAGTTATTGCATTTCATTCATAATATGAGAAACAATACAAGTTGGGATGTCATTGAAGACACCAGAGCTAAAATAAAATCGAGAAACTCATGCTAAGTTATGAGTTACTTGATTTACTTGTCTCTTTACAACACTCACCCTTGAGTTTGTGAGTTTGGGATAGAAGAGATGGAGGTTCTACATCTTTGTAGAGTTGAAAATAAGTCCGACTTTCCTGTAGAACAACCGATCAAATTATCAGCCACTGTCTTGTAATCCAGCTCAAAAATCACGTTCTGGAGTTGTAGATCTTTTATCCAATTGATGGACTGGTGTAGAGCCCATGCCTTGCAACTTCAGGTTTTGGATGTTCTTGAATTGTGGCAGATTTTGCTTTGATAAAATTTCCCTGAGAATCCCGCAAGCACATTCCTATGCCAAAGGTTTGAGAATCCTTAAACGGGGCAGCATCCAAATTACGTTTGATATGTCTTTGGTGAGGAGGAATCCATAATGTTGTGCCATTATGAGTTGTAGGTGGATGTTGTTGGTTGTGCAAGGCACGGGCATGCTTCCATTCTGCCAAATGCTGCATAGCAAGAGAGAGGGCCATAGAAGATGGTGTATCAACTTCCTCCCATAGCTTCGAGTTTATACTTTTCCAGATTGCCCAAAGGGTCATGGCTATGCGACTCCGCAGATCGGGATGTTTCCTGTAGAAAGTCAAATATAAAATCATGGAAATTATCTGCATTGTCCCATCTATGCTCAGCGAGATTCCATAAGTCAGCAGCTTGCCGAATGAGTCTGGCATGATCACAAGCAAGGAAGAGATGTCACTCATTTTCAATATTTGAATCACAGCAAACACAACGTAAGGGATAGTGGATATTTTTCTTGCGCAGGTTGGATCTTGTTGGAATGCATTTTCGAAGAAGCCTTCAAGTGAAGTGCTTTATTCTTTGAGGCACAACAAGATTCAAATGGTCTTCCAATTCCCTTTAACCTTGAGGTGGCTATTGTCTAGCAAATGATCCATAGTGGCATGATATGCGCTCTTAACAGTGTACTCACCATTCGTTGAATATTTCCAGCTTAGTTGATCTTTCTCCTGATATTCAATGGTGTTTAGGGAACGAATTTTTTGAGCATCCGCTTGGTTGAAGTTTGAATCTAGAATATCATTCCTTCAAAGGCAATTAGCATGATCAATTAGCTCAGAAACTTAAAGAGTAGAATTACCGTTATTGGGGATGATTGAGACAAAAGGATTAAGATCATTGTTGAGCCAAGGTTGAGTCTAGACATGAATAGAATCATCATTGTCAATCCTCCAATGACCACCTTGCTTTACCACTACCCGTGAAGCATGGATACTAAACCATATAAACCGGAATTGTGTCCAAGGTGGCATTCCAAGAAATCCACTGATGAAAAATATTTAGCTTTGAAGATTTTGAACACTATAGTATCTTGATTGGTATTGAATTTTCAACTTTACTTCCCTAACATGGCAAAATTAAAGGCGTGCAAGTGTCTGAATCTCATTCCTTCAAATTCTTTTTTTAGTCATTTTATCCAACAGTTGTTGTTGCCCCACCAAAAAGAGTTCATCATTTTCTTCAAAATCATCTTTAAAAGTGGAATGGAGCAAAAAAAAGACGATCTTTGATGAACCCAAAAATAGCTTTTCCCTATTGCCAATAATTGAAGGAAGTCCTAAATATTTGTTGGATCCAATGCTTTTAGTGACACGTAGGAAGGAATAGATTTTGTGTCTTTGTTGTTGTTGAATATTGGAACTGAAAAAGATTTTAGACTTTTGAAAATTGATAAGTTGTCCTTATGCTTTTCCATAAGTATCTAGGATCTCCTAAAGGGTGGAAATTTTGTTATTTTCAGACTTATAAAAAAGAAAATGATCATTAGCAATAATAAGTGTGAGAGGGGGGTGGGGGGAGCCCCTCTGAGTAGCTTCACACCATGTATGTCATCTTTTACCTCCCCGTGTTTAACAATAGTTGAAAGACCTTTAGTGCAAATAATAAATAGGTAAGATGATAATGGATCATTCTGTCTTAGTCTTCTTCCTAGAAAATTTTTTCTCACAAAATCCCCATTAACAACCACATAGAATTGGATTGATTGGAGACAAATTCTCATTCAGTATATCTATTTTTTGTTAAATCCCATCTTAACCATGATGTCAAAAAGATAGTTCCACTCAACTTAATCAAAAGTTTTGCTGATATCAATTTTGAGAGCAATTTCTCATAGTTTTACTTTTTGTTTGCATCTCATGTGGTGAATAATTTCAAAAGCTAAGGGCATTATCCAGAATGGAACGATCTTGGATAAAAGCGGATTGTCCAGGAGAGACACATTTTGGAAGAACAAGCTTAAGGCGATTGGCTAAGACTTTGGAGATAATTTTGTATATAACATTGCAAAGGACTATGGGTTGAAAATCTCTCATGGTTGTGGGATTGGATTTTTTGGAGATGAGAAAAAATATTGTTTTATTTACCTGAGGTGAGAATTGGCCAATTTCAAGCCATGAGACAGTAGAATCAAAGAGTTGAGGTCCACAAAGATATCAAAATTTCTTTAAAAAAATTGAGTTCAAACCATTTGATCTTGGGGATTTATCTGAATCCATATCAAAAAGTGTATATCTAAATTCATCAATAGAGGAAGACACCAAGAGAGAGTCATTATCATAAGCTGAAATACACGGAGAAATTTTATTGATAATAGGAATATAATCATTACAATTATTTTCATCTTTGAATAAACCATCAAAGTAAGAATTTACATCACATTTATTATTATAAACGCATAGATCAACTAGTATGATATTATTCCAGATTAATTAGAGATCCTATCCTAAATTCAATTTCTGAATATGCATCATAAATCCTAAACACGTGATCTATACCAAAAAGTACATTACTTTTATTAATTTTTAAATTCTTTTCATTTTTTTTCTACTTTAAAGTATATCTTTTTGATATTATCAAAGTATCCTTCCGTCTACTAAACCAAAAACTATTTCCACTTACGATATTATATCTTTCACTTATCTGGAAGATTCTCACACATAACTGAATTTTGTAATAAATATATCTTTCCTAGAAGGTGAGCTCAATATGTCAACCATTGGACCAACACGTAGTTTTAAAAACGTATATCTAAAATAAGAGAGATAGTGAACATTGTGTCACTTTTTTTAAAAAAATATCTCAGATGTCATGTTTATATTATTTTTTTCTAAAGTGTTACATGACATATTTTGTTTATCTTAGATACGAAATAGGGTATCTAAGATGGTGTACAGAAAAATTGAAGTGTCGTCGTCTGATTGATCATGTAATTCGTTATGCTCCTCAGCGAAATATGTCTTAACTAATATAATGATGTCATATCAACTTACCGACCGAATTTGCTGATAACGAAATATACAACGTGTGGTACTTTGAAAAAAAAATTGTAAATATAACATTTGAGATATTTATTTTGAAAAAGTAGCACAAATGACCACTGTCTCTAAAGGTATCTCATTTTTAGGAATTAGGATTCCAAAGTTAATGATCCATTGGTAAAAAAAAGGATAGGCACAGGCTTGGGCATGTGCATGTCGGACATTAGTGCTTATTGTCTCTATACTATGTATACAGTGAGAAACCGTTACACGTGTCTCACGTTTCAATATTTTGTCATTTTCCAATTTGATGACCGACCACACGCAATGGAATATTTTACAAATCATGATAAACTCTTGTTTGGATTATTACCACTATATTTCACTTTTTAAATTTTACGAATATTTTTTTTAGAAATATAAGACATTTAAATTATTCAAGAAAAACAATCTATTCATTAATAAGAAAAATAAAAAAACGTGAATGATGATTGGATTGATTATAAAATAAAATTCTGGACTTTTTTAAAATAAAAAATATAATTAATGATGAAAAAGTAAAAATATACTTTTGAAAAAAGAATTATAATTGTTAATTTAAAAAGTCAATTACATTTATCATCTTTGGCCTTAAAAGTTAAACTCCTTTTTAGTTCTATTATTTATAAATTAATTGAAACAATAATTTTATAATATTATTATTTTCTTTTTATCGCATGGATCATCTGATTTTACACTTCTATCTTATCTTTCTACTTTTTTTCCTTTATAGGAATATGAAAACATTTTCTTTTTTTCACCCCCCTTTATATAATTCTGCCATATTAAATCTGTCCTACTTGTCCTATCATATTCAGGACATGTGAACTGCATGGGTAGGTTGAAGGAACATCAGTCATTAGTTAGTCCTATGTATTTCGTCGGAAAGTCTTCAGAATAATAATTTAATAATCAAAACCTAACACGGCAGCACCGTAGCGACTTCACAATTATTATTAGGCTTGAGCCTTATCCGAAACTGTTGACCGGCCACGCGTAGAGATGTAGAATCCGTCGCTATAAATAGCTTTTGCTTTGAACAAGGTTTTAGTAAGAGCAACACTTAACCACAACAAACAATATCGTTTCATATATAGTGAGTGAGAGAATCTACCATCAACCAAGTAACCAATCATGTCTGATATTGCTATGTTGGTAGCAGAAGAATATGAGAGGAGGACAAAGAATTTTAAAAAGGGTGGCACTGTACAAGAGAGGAACTTGAACGTGGTTTCTTGTGCTTCTTTGTTGGTTCTGAAGGAGAAGATTGAGGTGCAGAAGAAGGAGCTTGTCAAGTGGGTTTTGGAACCCAAAACCCAATTTGCAATTGCTGCTTCTAACAGTTTCTTCTCTGCTTGAACAACTTCAGCTTGCTGGTTGCAATAGTTGGCTGTAGTTGGCACCTTATTGTTTATTATTTTTTCCTTTTGTAATCTATGTTTCTGTGTGTTACTGTGCATAGTTATATTTTGAATTCAAGGCAAATTTGTTCCCCATTTAACATCTCCTGTGCCCCTTTATATATATATATACTTTTACATATCTGACCTTATGTTTTGTAATTTTTAAACTATTGATTAGATTGTCTGGGATTCTAGAAGGTCATAAAGAAACTCATTAATCACACGTACATACATACATGTACTCTTGGACTTGGAGGGATATGTATCGATATAAGTATATTGTAGTGTAAACTCTATAGGAAATTAGTATAGATATTTTGATTAAACAAGAAATTAACAGGACATGAAAACAGAAGTAAATATATATGGCAGACCTGTTTTAGACTTTTAGTATGCCCTTTAGCAGAGTGGGCGTACATGTTTTGCATTACTGTCTCCTGAGCCGTGTTATTCTCACAATCATTTTCTCTAAGTTTACACAATTACACCACAGCCAGGGTGGAGCCAGGATTTTATTATGGGGCTAATAAAAAATTATGATTTAGAAAAAAACATTAAATTTTCACAAAAAATTTAACATATTTTCTTATAAGCAGAAGAAATATATAATTAAATTGATTAAAAAAGAAATAACCAATAAGTGCCAACAGTACACTGGCACACGATGATCAATAGCAAAAAAATAGACGAAATTAAAGAACTAACAATAATTTATATCCTAAAAAAAGTATGACAAAAAATAGCATCTCTTATCTTCAAAATAGAGATGAAACTTCAAAAATACAATCAACAATAAGTCACTCATCTCATTATTATCAAAGTCTAATGTTTCAATCCAATAATGTCAATAAAAACTTAGTATATAAATTTGAAGTAAATACATTAGACACCATATAAATACATTAGCACCATATGTGTTTTTTCATCATCTCTTTCTTTTCTCTTATAAAATTACTATATATTTAAATTTCTTCTTAAACATCTTTCAATAAAAAAATACAATTAACCACAACAAATTTAAATTAATTTAGTGAAAAAGGAGTTTCATTACATGAATATAAATATTATAAAAATTGGCAGAAAACATTTATACATCTTAGCTAAATATAAATGTATTATTAGCAAAAACAAAAACTATAAATCTAATAAGCATTATTATTAAAAAAACTAGTTGTTTTATGTATTCAAAATTTGTTTTTCTACTGGTTAATCAAATGCAATGCAAAAGCCTTTGCACACATTAGAAAGAAAAAGGAATGAGAATATATGTGAAATGTAATTGCAATTTGCAGAGCCATTAATTTGTTTAAAGCAAAGTGAATTTTATTAAGATAGCAACGATTACAAATTGACAACTCGTGTAGTGTAGAACAATTAAACAGAGTCTGAAAACATAAAAAGCCTAAAGACTTATAATTGTAAAACTTATATTGGTTAGTGTTGCACACTCATGCACCACCATTTCACATCTTCACCAAAACCAAAGGAAAAATAATACCATCAAAAGTAGTATTAATTAATTATACATAATATTAGGAAGGTTTAAAAATCTTTAGGGGGGAGGGGGGCATGGCCCCTATGGGCCCCATTGCCTCCGCTTCTTACCACATCTTTTTCTTGTATTATTTTAATCACAAAAGTATCCTTCATAAAAACTAGTTTGTGTTATAAATATATTACAACGAAAATATTTTTTTATTGCAATGTATGGTAACCCTTATTAATACACAACAAAAATATTTTTTAATTTAACACAATAGAACTAGTTTTTGTTTTATTATTTTTTGAAAAAAAATTAACCCAACAAAAACATAAATATTTCCGTTGTATTGTTATTATTTTTAACTAAAACAACAAAAAGAAGTTTATGTTCTGAACAACTCAGGTCGCTCTCTTCTAACACCACACTCATATTCTCACAATTATTACAGCACCACACCCATGTTCTCACATCAATATCTTCTCACACCACATTCACTTTCTCACAATTACACTTACAGTAACACACATACTTTCTCACTCACCAAGTCCATTTTCCTACGTCACTTTCTTCTCAAACCACATTCTGCACTTACTTTCTCACAATTACAACAACAACACACCTTTTTTCACTCACAATAATAGTGTCATTTTACCTTTTTGTAAAAAAAAGTTATAATAAGTGTCAGTCATGTTAATTATTTTAATGACAATTTAACACAATAAAAACTTGTTTTTGTTATATTATATTTTTGTGTACAGTACATATTAAGAATGTGTCTGTCAAGGATATTTTTGTTAAAAAAAATAAAAGAAAATATGGGTGTGAACTTGGATGTGAGAATAGAATAACAAAGCCTAGTCTCTGTGTACTGCTGGGCCACCTCTTGGGACACTATTGTTTTCTTTGGACCTGTGCGACCCGTTCTTTTATGATATTGGGTCTAAAAGAGACGCTTATGGAAATTCAACACTTTTATGGCTGGTCACTTCTTCGATAGTATATATATTCTTTTCAAATGTATTATTAATTGTAAGTGCTTAAATCAATGATCAACACTCAATAAAAGTATAGGAGTCGTTTGTTTCTTGCAAATTTGAAGTTGGGAAATTTATTCCATATATTCAACATGGTCCTAAGTGTGTTCATACAAAAATTCTTACCGTATATCTCTCGACTGTGCTAGGCCTTTGAGATTAAAATCTAATCCATCGTGGACCAAGTTACACCCTAAGATTATGTGGTGAAAACTGTTTACACCTCCCAGATTTACTAATATATCTATTATATATATATATATATATAAATTTCAACACATTTCAGAAAATATTTTCCGGAAGTGTTAATGTTTTAATATTTCAAAATTTATTTCTAGCTGTGTTAAAAATTAATGTATTTTGAAAAGTAGTTTTTGGAAACCAAATTTTAAGGGGGGAAAAGAGTACCAATTGCCTTTAAGGGGACAATTTTTGCATTGTTTGAGATAGTTCATGTTAGTGACACCGTAGTCACACATAACTCGGACACTTGGCTACGCTTCTCACTGTTATGAAAACTTCATATCTCAATCGGAGGAGCGACTTCACCAACAAATGGGACATAATTTCAATGATTATTTCACTTGGAATATTTGTTATTATTGAGATTGGAGTGTGGATGCATCTAAAAGATTTATATTCCTACGGCTTCTTTCAGAGACTCATAATTTATTTATTTTTCTACTATTTCTTCTAAAGAAATTGAGAAAGAAAGTATCTCAAATTGAACAGACCAGGCCCAGGGAAGTCTCATTACGTCAATCAAGTTAACACACCCAGCTGATGGTGTAGGAATAAAGATGAACTCCTATATCTCCTAAAATTGAGCTTCCGATGCTAAAAAATCAGCATCCATGATTGTTTTTCTAAAAACTTGCACAATATGAACCTCACAGTTCTTGTCCAACCAATGACGAATAGAGTTAATGATAGACTAATAAAGATGAAGAGTACTGTACTGACGCATGGTTAACAAACTGAACCAAAATTTTAGAATCACACTCCAACAAAGTACCTGAAAATCAGTACCCCAAACCACTTGAAGAGCTATAGCCTCTGCTATTTCCCCCCTTGCCCCTTGGACATATATTGGATCAAAATCATTTGTCAATTTTTCTTCTACATAAAGAATAATTTTAAATATAACCAATTTTCCTTTAATTAAAATTTTTTGTATCTCATTATTTTTAATTTTAGATATAAATACTAATCAGTATCTTAAAAGTATTAATTAAAAATTTAAAATAAAAATATTTTTATTAAAAGAAAAAATTAAATTATTCATAATTATTATTCATAATTTTATTTTATGTTCTCCTATAATTTATAATTTTTTTTTAAAAAAATTCTTAACCTATCTCCTAAGGGTTAACAAAATACCCTTAATTTAATTGTTTGAAACACTTAGCAAGTAAGAGTTAGTGGGTGGAGTACAGATGCTCTTCCACAGATTTTGTAAATCAATTATTGTGTTCACCACCGGACCGACACTTCTTAACCGTCACATCGATTGGTTGAGCTACCATTTCAACCACTAATCCACTTCCACTATAATAAAACCCAGTGACTTTCATTTTCATATAATCTAGAAGTATTTTAATACATGCAATGGAATGATGGAATGGAAATTTCTAGTATAATCGAGTAGATGAATAAAAGCTAGTACTGACTCTACTACGACCATGTTGCGTACAGTGATTATCCAATGATCCTTCATTGTCCACAAAATTTGTTTAAACTTTTGGTGATATATAAGAAGCTGCTATTTCTAAGGTGACTTTTAGCTCCTTAATTATAAGAAAAATGTCAGAGACTAGTTAAGAACCTACGATCGACTTTCAACACTGTTTGATGCATCCTTATATTTTTTTCATTGACAAACAAACCATAATATAGGAATAAATAGTAAAATTCATTTATAAAAATATGAAAAATTAATAAATTGATTTTTGAAAGATAAAAATTTAAATTTAATTCTAAATGTATAAAAAATATGACAAATTATTTATGTGATTAATTTAATAATAAATTAACATCCTAAACTTTGCAAGTTAATATTAAATTGATTTTTGAATATTATAAAATAATTTCACAAATTTAAAACATCAATTTGTCGCACTGCTACAGAAATCGAAAAACCAATTTACGATTCATAGATCCCAAAACGAGTCTCAAACGCATTTCCTACTACAACCAGCAATCCACCGAACACACGTACATACACTGATACACACCTCCAGCAAGAGTACCTGTCAGTTTGATGCATCCCCTGTGTCCTATGATATTGAATTTGTCCATCTACCTCTCAACCATATTAAATATAATAATTAATGTCCTAGGTCACGTATTCTCCTTAATTTGGTTCTGCCACATGATTAGCAAATGATCGAAAACGATGACAACGTCTATTTCTAAGTCAAGTCTGTTAAGTTGAGATCACCGATGAGGACTGATGTCTTTCCTAGCTATGTGAAGACAAACATGGCCTAAGTTAATTTAAGCTGGTGGAACCAAGAAAGACAACTTATCAATAAATTTTATGTTGCATGTGTACCTGTATAATTCTATGATTTTTATGTGGTGTAATTCTATGTTTTTCACTTTTGAGAAAATTCACTAACTTTCTTTCATTTTAATATATCGTTAATTCATATTTGTTTTTAATCCATATTAACGTTAAAGCAACTTTTATGAAAATTCAAAAGAATTGCTTCTGGACATCAAACCATAAATTTATTCGAGTCCTGATTTTTTTATATCTATAAATTTTAAATAACTAGTTGAGAATTTTATTTTTTTCTCTATTTCTCTTTTCTTATTAAATTACATCACCTAATATATCTATATTTTCCTTCTTCTCTCTTTCTCTCTAAAGGCGTCAACGGATATGTCAAAAAAAATCTTTTTTTCAACTTATTCACCTACCAATTTATCAGTATACTAAGAAAGGGTCTTCGTAGAACATGAGTAGATATCCGGAAAAGAATATGAATACTATGTGTCTGAGAGACTCCACTACCTCATTTGACCAACCAACTCTACCGTCAGTAGGAAGTTGGGTTTCCTCCATCACAATCACAGGATGTTTCTAACCTCAAAATTAAAATGTCCACTTACGCAGACATATGAATATGAATATATGAATGAATATGAACTTCTAGATCAGTCAAACCTTAATTCAAATAATAAGCGGAAGAGTGAAATAAAAAAAAAGGTAACATCGATGCTTTAATAATATCTATATCTATAGGGTGTACATCAATATCAATATTCCTCCGTAGAATCCTAGCAGGGGAAGAATAACAAATTAATCCCTTTTCTAAAAAGAAAAAATAAAAAATAATTAGGTGGTTATGTTTTAATTATATAGTACTACGATATATGTTGAAGACATTGGGTAATTCAGAGAGAGTTATCTGTGCAAATTAAGCGTTGTCACCACGAAATGCGGAAAAAAGATAGAGAAGATTGTCATGATTCCCATTAGAAGCAGCCTCTGCTTGATTCTGATGCTGACGGTGCTTGAACACAACATCATGAGGCACCACCTGTTTCCGACAAAGTGGGCACGTTGCCCAATAGTGTTGCAACCAGTTGTCCAAACAATCCCTATGAAACGTGTGTTGGCATTTCAGCTTCCTGAGCTTCTCCCCTTCCTGGAATTCGGACAAGCATACCATGCAGTCTGTCGCCTGCTCTGCCTTCAAGTTAAATCTTTTGGCGTAGCAAATGGTGGGGTTCTTCTTCTCGATGAGTTTGAGGTATTGCCGGGTGCTGATGGGACGTGATTCCCTTAGCTTCTGAATCAGAATGATAAGCTCTATTAGCAGGGATGCTAATAGCATTATCATTTTCCCACAAAGCTTCTTTAAGAGCTTAGAGAGAGGTTTCATATTGATGCTAACTAAATGCAACTAAACTAAAGTCTAAAGGATTTCTATAATGCACTAATCGTTTTTTGCTTTTTTACATATAAACACATGATGTCCTTCTGCCCCATGAAGCAGTTAGGTTAGGCTTATCTTTGCTTTATTTGTTAAATACAAACTACCATCGAAACCCGTCTAATGTACGGTATTTTATATATTTATTTATATATATATATATATATATATATATTGATTTAAAAAAACAGTAAAAAGTGATTTGGTGTACAGTTGTTGACATGAGGACGACTGAACTTTTTTAATATATAAATAAATATGTTAGCATAAATATATTTTTAGGCACGTTAGCGTAAATACTACTACTAAATATTAATGTAGATTTAATATTTATATTAACAGTTTAATTTTGAATTTTGATTGAATAAAAGTTTTGCCAAAAAGATTTATCTAATATATTAAACCTTTAAGTAAATGACAACTCCTTTCCTCAGTGCTTGTTTACATTATTTAATTTCTATGACTACTTTTTCTTTTCCTGCTCAACTTTTGAATCTAATTGATATGGTGCATTATTGTTTGGGCAGTACTCTTTTTGTCTTATCAATCTTTTAAGATGATGTATAATTTTTTTTCAAGAAAATTATTACCTATACAAATTATTATGATAAAATGGATTTTTTTTAATAAAAAGTATTCTTATTCAAAGAGTAAAACTATAATTGATATTTATTTCAGTCATTAGATGAGATACTGACAAACAAGAAAGAATATACTAGAAAAATTATTTTCTTAGTTTTACAAAATAAAAAATATTTCAAGATGAATTAAATTATATTTAAAGTGACATATAAACAGAGATTTAAAAGTATATTAAAAATACATTTATAATTAAAAAATAATTATTTATTATATTCATTTTATTTACTAAAAATTCAATGAAATGATAAATAATAACGTGTTAAACTATGGATAAATACTCTTTTTTACTGAAAATATTGATAAATACTTAAATAGTAGTATACTAGTATTATAATTTTTTTGTCAGACAGGTAAAACTAAAACGTGTCTGTTCAATTAGGATATTGAATACTTTGGTCGCAGTCGTGAACGAGGAAAACAATTAATTAAATTAGGATTATAAATGATTGATAAGAATTAAGTGGACGAAATGGTAAGAATTACTACAGTATAAATATTGGAATAATACTATAATGGCATTTTTTGTTGGAGAAAAAGTATCTCAATTCTGACTAGAAGAAATAAAATACACAAAATATATGCCTTTGCCACTTCACGGCAGTCAAAAACGTTATAAAGAAGCAAAAGAAAAAAAAATCAAAGAAGAAGACTGACTGCATGGTATTTTTCTGCCTTGGGAAGTTGCATTGCACATTCTTCATCCTTATATATAACTCGTAGTCTTTGA
The DNA here is from genome assembly GCA_007407185.1 of Glycine tomentella. Lineage (NCBI taxonomy): Eukaryota > Viridiplantae > Streptophyta > Magnoliopsida > Fabales > Fabaceae > Glycine > Glycine tomentella. Next base: position 113,568 of record PYAF01002698.1, on the reverse strand, counting down.
GCAGCCACAGACGAAAAAATTACATCAGTTTACCCTAATCTCGATTTGTATTAATTTTTAACATAAATTGTGCGGGGCACGATGGCTTTGTGCCTTTATTAATTGGTCTTAGTCAGAAGCACTTGAGATTGGTGGTAAGTGGCGTTAGTCAACAACTAATACACAGGGAAAGTAAAAGAGGAGGTTCTTATTATATATATATATATATATATATATATATATATATATATATATAGTATGGATTTTGCATACCAATGTCCAAGTTAAGAAATTAAAAAATATATTTATTTTATAAATTATAAGAGAATGATAAAAAAATATTATGGACAATATGAATTTTTACTTTCTAATAAAAACATTTTTACTTAAAATTTCTTAATCCATACTCTTAAAACATTGATTATCATTTATCAATAAAGTAATTGTAACTTTACTGCTTCATATTTTTTTCATGTCGTTTGCTATATAATTTAAATAAGAAAAATTGATACGTACTTATCTTCAACAATTTTTTTTAAAAGCTAGTGCATAAAATTTATTAAAAAGAATAAGAAGCACAAGTTGTGCCCGATGTACATTACAAAACACGTATGTATACTGCTATATGTTTTGCAGAAAGAAATATAATACAACATGAACAAAAACACATATATATATATATATATATATATATATATATATATCATGAACCTTCTATATATTCTTCGTTACTGCGACTGCAATGACTCGAAGTTGCAAAAATCATTTTATCTGCGCTGTTCCCCAACACATATAGCAGCTTCCTCAATACAGGGTAGCTAGGCACAAATTCAAATTCTGGTCTGATTCTTTTCCTTTGACACCAAAAAACCCCATTTTTTGCTGCACACTGCACAACAGCAGAAGTCCCCTGAATTGAAAAAAATTTAGTCACTACCTAGTCCTCGTAACAATTATAAATTGAAAAGTTAAAATTATCCTCCTAATACGCTATTCGGATCGATCTTTACCCCATCTTCCCAGGTCTTAACGTTTCAAAATTTTCTGGGAGGTCCTTGCTTCCCATTATATACGAGAAAGTGTAAATTTGTTTTTTCATTATTCATTTTGTTTCTTTTTATATTATTACATCACCCATTTTATTTCTTCTTTTTTTTTTCTTTCTATTTCTCTTATTATAAATTGTTGAATTGTATAATTTAAATTTCAAATTTTATTAGGCCTTTGTTAGATTGTTACATTATTATATTTTAAATAAGAATTAAGATTAGATCAGTTTGTTATTATTCTGTATTATTATGAGCTTGTTGAACTACTCTTATATGTAAGAACCTCACATTCAGAAAAATTATATGAAAGATAATGGAGAAATAAACTAAAAGAATGAGGAATTATTATTCTAATTTATGCATATTTGATTTTTAACATGTATTTTGTTGAATTTCTCTCTCTTATATAAGAACCTCATGTTGAGGGAAAATATAGAAGAGAATAGAGGAATGAATGAAATGAATGAAGAATTATTATTCTAATTTATGCATATCTAGTTTTTAACATAGTATCAGAGTCGTGGTTCCCTCCATGAATGAAAGTCATGGTATCTTCCATGAAAAAATCATGCTATCCTCCATGAAAAAAATTATCTTCCGTTGCCATAAGAGTTTTTCTTCTTCATATTTTTAAACTTTCATTTCTTTTTTTTCTTTCCGTATCAATACCTATATTTCACTTTTCCGTTTGAATCCTTCTCGTACCTTAGTATTGAAGCTTTCATGCACGTATTTCATTTGAAGGTCATTGATGTGAAGTTCGTTGATAAACATGTGATTGTTCCAAATCCCTTCTCGTATCTCAATTCTCCATGTATATATTCCATTTGAAGGTCATTAATGTGAAACTCGTTGCATTGTTCTGAATCCTTCACAGATCATTCCTAAAGTCTATTGACATGAATATGTTATTGTTCCGAATCTCTTACCGTATCTCAATTTTCTTTCTATCTCACATAACCGAAGCACATGATGTGGACTATCCTGAAGCACCTCTTAAACCTATTGCTGATCAAAGTTATTCCTAGAAGAGTGTTTGAAGAAACAATTGGCAAGTTGGGCATGACCGATATTCATGCATCAACTTGAGGGAAAGTGTTGAACTGTGTAATTTAAATTTCAAATTTTATTAGGATTTATTAGGTTGTTACATTATTATATTTTGAATAAGAATTAAGATTAGATCAGTTTGTTATTATTCCATATTATTAGGAACTTGTTGAATTACTCTTATATATAAGAACCTCACATTGAGAAAAATTATATGAAAAATAATGGAAGAATAAACTAAAAGAATGAGAAATTATTATTCTAATTTATGCATATTTGATTTTTAGCATAAATAATATCGGGTGATGTTACCAGAGCAACTTTCTATTTGAAGTTTTTCCTTGGTAGTGCTATACTATTGCTGTATGAAGAATCTACCGCTTAATGCATTTTGTTGAGGTATTTTTATTTTATTTTTTATTGTTGTTTAGAAAGTGGTAAAGCAAATAGACACTCTCAAATTACTAGACAGGACACCAAATCACCAATGATATGTTGGGTTGCGAACAGACTGACCAAAATGATTTCTTGAGATGGTTATCGATCATATGTAGCAACTTGCATCTCTATAATTCTTCTGCTCAAGTTTTTTATTATTTACAACAATAAGCTTAAATTGAAAATATATATTATTTTTGGAGAGACTTGTTTCATGTCAACATGCATCTAATATAATGTTTGTGGTATTTCATTTAGAATTATTATTAACATATATTTATTTCTTCTTCTATCATCTCACCTGATTTTTCTTCTTATCTTCTTTTTTCCATCACATTAAAAAAATATATATACTCATATATAATATAATAAATAATCTTGTATTAAGGCATGTGTATATTTCCCAATTAATTATATAATATCATAATATATTTATATTATATAATATTATAATTAATATTGAGAACTTATTTTTAATCAAACTATAATACAAATCAATAAGCATATACTTTAACTTTAATTGAATAGATAAAAATGGTAATATAAAAAATGTTAGAGATGGAATAGTTTTTGTGTCTAGGAATTATAATTTCTAAAATATTAAAATTAATACATAGAAACGAGTTTAGAGATGGTTTATGTTGGAAATTATCAGAAACAGACTAATGTAGTTCTAAAATCCGTGTCAGAATATTATTAAACCATATAGAGACGACTGAATATTATAGAGACGGTTACATCCTTATGTTGTCTCTAAGGTAGAATATTTTTGTTCCATCTATGTATATTGCATTTTGTCTCTGTTTTGGTCTCTACTAGAGACAGATGAGGATCCGTCTCTAGGTTTCGTCTTTATTTAAGTTTTTTCTAGAAATATATGATTTTTTTTTCTTATCCCTTTATTTTTCTTCATTGTGAGATGTATCTGAAAATAAATTAATCACAAACATACATCCTAAAATGGGGTGTGTTGGGTGAAAAGAAAACAGAATAAGAAGGAAAAAAATAGAGGGAGAAAATGATAGATATAATAGGTAATGTAATAGAAAAAGGAGATTAAGAAGTAAGAATGAGATGAAAGAGAAAGTGAGTAGATTCATGATAAATATTTTCCATGAAAATATGCTATTAATATAATATTAGTTTTCTTTCACTAAAAAATATAAGTAAGTTGAGTTATGAAAGCTTACCTGCATCATAACAGATCTTAAAACTCAAAATACTTACAAAAATATTTTTAAATTACTCCCCAACTAAGTTTTTACATTGACACATTCGAATTCGAATTTAAATTCACCTCTTTGTAAAATATGAATATTATCAACTCGTTAGTTATATTATTACCCGCTCTATAGTCTTAGAGTAGATCGATGTACACTACTAACATATATATTACTATCATCCAATCTTATTTTCGCTAAGTTGACCTCATCCAGAGTATGAGTTATAATTATATATTAGAATTTATTTAATAGTCACTGAAGAAAAAGAAGAACTTAAATTAGACCGAAGAGAAATACCATGCAATCAAAGTGTAAGATTGAAAGATAAGCTCTTGTTCCAACATAAGGTTTCGCGATTGCAAGGATTGGCTAGAACAGAATTTTCGGCTTAATTCCATTATGCAACTCCTGGTTTTATGATAACCTAGTGTCAGTTAATGGCTTATGCTTTTAAGATATAAATTTAATAATATACGTCTAAAAGCTTAGTTGGTGCTGTGCATAATATTAAAATCCTACCTCAAACGCTAATACAAAAGCTGCAGTTTCCACGATTAGTGGTCATCAATTAAAGTGTCCCGTGTATGAACTAATATTAGTAATAAACAAAATTAAAGCATCCCGTCTAAAACCTGAAATTCGCTTGTTCATAGATGTAATCAAACATTTAAGGGCCAATGATTCTTACATTCCCTCTGTCTCATTCTTGTACGTCTGTTACTCGGTGATGACAAATTATATATTCATTATACATAAACCCGTTTTAGGTTACTGCATATGCATGCTTGAAACACTTGAATCTTATAATTTATGGCCTTTGCAATATTATAGGTCAATTATTTTGGAGGTATATTCCCAGTAGTCAGCGGCATGCAATATATGTGCTATTGTGCAGCCTCCAACTCCTCCCACAGAATATATTATCATCTCCAGCTGACTTGTCATCTGTGTGGCAATAGTGGTTAATGTTGGGATGACACATAATTAAACTAAGAAGCCCACTTCGGTCATTTTATATTTAATCCACTTCCTGTGTGCTCCAAACCATGTATATTTTAAATACTTAAGTAATATATTAATACAAATTGTTGCATTTGGAACCTTAGGATCGTCTATCTTATATATTTAGAAAGTTTAGAACACATAAAGATGGTGCGCGGACCAAAACTTAATTTTCCATGCAAAGTATGATAACAACATGGCATTCTATTTTTATGTGTGTGAGTGCAATTAAGATAATTAATGCTCATTATGGTTGGTTCTAAAGCAAAGCCACAAACCACAAGGGCATTAGAGAAATGAACGTGGCTGCTTATTCCACACGCTCTCATCCAATTCCAACTCCTATAAATACCATCTTTGACAATGCTAATTTCACAAAGCATTTCTTAGTAGCCAAATCTAATAATTAATTAGTAAGCTTTTTTGCAATATTAGCTAGTTTGTTGTTTTTGCAGAGAACAACATGTCTTCCATTGGGGCACGTTCAGCTGAAATTTATGTTATGGAGAAGAGGCAGAAAGAGAAGTTGAAGAGAATGGAAGAGGAAAGAGTACGAAGAGGTGAGGTGAGTACTGAAGAGAGAAAGGTGGCTAGTTCTAGTGTGGGAAAGAACAAGGTGCATCCAGGTAGTGAACAAGGAGTCACATCCGATAATGCCTTTAGGGCATAATGGTTTTCAACTTTGGGATACAAATAACTCCCCAAAAATATGGTTTTTCACTTGCCACCATTACCTTTTGTATTTGTTCTATACCTCTACATGTTTTGTGTGATTAAGTTTTAAATGTTTGTTTGACTAGCTCCCCTAAGCTCACCGAAAAAAAAAAAACCTTGTTTAGTTACTATATAGAAGTGATAAAAGACTGTTGATGTTATTAATGTTGTGGGCTTTTAGTCGTTTGTAAAATGCATGCCTCAAAATTGAATGTGTTGTTATGTCAAAAGAGGGCTTTGCCGCTTTGTATCTATGATTAAAAGCGTCATGGTGCATATGTATTCCGAAACTTACTTACATATTCATGATCTTTTCCTGCATAGCACGTATCCGTATTTTCTATTATATATAGAACATATATATTTTATTAGATTGGAGTACAAGATGTCTCTACTTCTTTAAATATAATCTTCCCCTCATGCCCCCATCGACCATCATATATATATAACACCGCCTTTTTGTTCCACAATATAAAATTCAACATGAAATTGGATCTAACCATCACTTAAAATAAGACACAGTAATCATTGTACAATAACAAATGTCAGTTATTAAGGGATAAGTTTATATTTTTTTTAATAGTAAAATTTTATTAAAATGAAAGTAAAGTCTAACTTACAAAGTAAAATTAAAGGGATAAATAAAGATATCAATACACCATTAGAAAAAAGAACATATCTTGACCTTAAATTATGTTTATGATCTAACTTTTATCGATGAAGTCGAAAACCTATTGAAGTTAAAAGGATCACCACACAGTTGTTGCAATTAATCCTCAACTTTTTTTTCTTCCAAAAAGAGAGTTAAATTGTATATAGTGGGCAGAAATATTTTTATGCAACATCTCAAAATACCTGACATACACAAATTACATACCAGATTTTGAATTGTCACAAAGTAAGATAAAATAAGTGATTATTATCTTCCTAATGACAAAACAACACAAAATATACACTACACCTAAGATAGTACTCTTGTTTTGCACAAGGCGTTAAGTTTATATTTTGTTAGTATAATTTTAGTTTAACAAAATTAAAATATATAGTAGTATGAATATTGTAAGTTGGCACCAATAATACGATGCATCATGTTGAATTTTGGATCCATCAATCAAATAGAATGAGAAAGAAATGCAAGAAATGTAAATTAACTAGGATTTAAGCATGATAGATGAAATGAATGAGTATCTTAATTAACTTTTATAAAAACAAAAAGGAGTGTCTTGAACATTAATAAAAACAAATATTACAAATATGGATGCACTAAATGAGTGCATATACAAGATAATATTTTGTTAGAAAAATCATATTAAATATAAAGTTAAGGTGATTAATGAATTTTTTTGTAAAAACTCGTTTTAGGTTATATATGTAGACATGACATCTATGTAAAAACTAGTAAAATACCTATTAAGAGAGTAGATCAAAAGGATGATGGCCATATTACTAGAGGTAGAAGGATACTTAGAAAAACTAAGATGAATCCATTAAAAAGAATTATTAAAAGATCTATAATTTATTTATGCACATGATTCACCATTAAATGTGTTATGATAACTTTAGTTCAAATAGACGACTTTATATAGTTTGAAAAGACTTAATTGTTGTTATTATTTTGCTTTATTAATTAAATATTTCATAATCTATTTTTTATCAAGTCAAATATACATCTTATTTTTGTAATTTTTTTAATATGTAGGAATTCAGATATAAGAAAGTTTATAATAGAAACAAACTAAGTTAGACTTCCTTATTTTTATATTCTTTGTTTTATAAAAGATTTAGCCCATAATTTAAGTGAGAGAAAAAAATGTCATTTTCTAACAAACAAACAAAAAAAAATCATTATTACAAACAGAAAAAAATTAAAAAAACGTTAAACTGTTCTGTCAGTGTATAAAAAAAAAGCATTTATCTAGCAGGACTGAACTGTTAATTAGTATAAATATTTTGTAGTATGATGTATTGTATTATTAAGACTTGCAATATTTGTACTTACAATTTAATTTTCATTAAATAAAAGTTATATCAGCGAATTTTAATCAATCTAACACTGAAATTATTGATTATTAGTAATAGTATATACAACATTTTTGAAGTTTTAGGAACTTTTTTTTATAGAAATAATCACTTTTTAAAAAACCTTTCAAGACATATTGAGAAGAAAAAAATATGTTACAGCAGCTAGCTGTGAAAAATTAAATATATTGGACGTCTTCTTCATTTGACAAACATAAGACTAGATATAATAAGCTATATGATGTTTAGCATATTAGCCATTTCAATCAGGTTCCAACCATTCATCATTTTGAGGCAGCTAATTAAGAGGAATTTTCGCTTCAATATTAAAAGTGCATTTAGTGATTCAAATTTGGCATCTAGTCCTACAACACCGGATTCTGTGTGTTCCTCGGTGGCTCTTTGATTTTTCTGGAAACTCAAGAAACAGAATACTATTATATATGTATTGTCTTGCTCCTCGTCTGAAGTCGTGTATATAATATCGTGCTTTAGCCTTTCAGCCCTCTCTACCACATGTGAGTTTCAATGACTGACTTACCTTCTAGAAGATTATATATTTCATTCTTCACTCCTGCATTATAGTATCGTGACATATCGAATATCCAAAACTAATTAATTTTCATGAACGCGAAAAGCTAGCATATTGACATAGATTCTCATATTATTCCTGAGAAGCTAGCTTTAATTTCATCTGCTCCACATGAATGCTTCCGACCGGTTCCATTTTCCCATCAGTTAACATGATAATATTTCTTTAGCTAGCCTTATTATTACTTGGTGATGGTAGTCATCCCATATAGTCACTTCCCTATTCTCTCTCCATATATATACGATTGTACTCTTTAAAAAATCATTCAATTCATATGATTTAGTTCTTCATCATATTATAATAGTAGAGAATATATAATAATATCAAAATGAAAAACTAATTAAGATATATGTTTTACCCTCGATCTCTTGTTAAAGAGAAATTATTACACGAACATAAATGTGAGAATCCAAGACATCATACATGATCTAGCCAGACTTATGTATTGATATTTGTTTCCTCGCCCTTATCTTCATCATGACCAGAGGCCTCATCAGCTTCTTCTTCCTTTTCAGTTTCAGCCATGGCATTCCACAACTCTTCTCTAGCACTCACATATTTCACTTCCTCTTCAACATGGGGTCCCAAGAGAGACATGAAAGACAAAAGGCCCAAGTGATTGAGATTCCAAACCTGGTACCCAACATCAACCGAACCAAAGCGAAGAGGAGACACAACATTCTCCAATTCCTCAACGAAGCCACAGGAAACGAGGGAGGCGTACTCAGCAGAATCAACAAGGCGAGTGTAGGTACTCAGCACAGCATAGGCTCTTCCTTGGTGTGCCTCAGGTGGGTTGGTGCCTTTGATCTCCACAAGACTATTTGTCATTGTCTTCACACGCATGCTTTCCATTATCATCTTTGTCATCGCTGACATGCGACACGCCCTTAGGAAGCTCGAGTTCTGCTCTTCCATGCAGAAACGGGAAATCCCTGGGATGTTCCCTAACTCCAAAAGGGTTTCATGTGCTATGGGCTCAAAATCAGGACGTAACCCTTCCAACATTTCTGGTTCATCGAACTGCATTGAGCACCCACCTGCATATAATGTAATTAATTATTAATTATAATCAATGCATCATTCATTCATATATATAATTAAGACAACGACATATCCTCTCAAAATAAATAATAGGATTTAGGAGAAACAAATGGTCGATCGTATGTCTAATTTTGCACCCAATCGAAAAAGGGAAGAAAATTGGTACAAATTTATTTGTAATTAGGTCACTAAAAAAAAAAAAAAAAATACGCATGTGTAGCAGTTCTTTAGTATAGTCCAGTAGTCATGGTGTTTTGACTTGGCAGCATGTCTTGAGGGAAGGGAATCAGGTAACTGAGAGTTAGCTAACCATGAAATGTCTCTTGTTGAGAATCCGAGAGTTTATGATTCTATTAGCTTTCTTTGCTGCAGCTGTTATATCTAATGTAAATTCCACGGTTTTCCCGAGAGGGTATTAATCTAGTTCTAGAGGCTTTTGCCCCTTGCATTCACACAAAAAAATGTGTAGCAGTTCTTATTAATAAATTAGATTAGATTAAATGCAAATTCAAAAATTATTTTTAATTTTTTTATCCAAAGTTTAAGGTCTAAGTAACAGTCAAGCGTTATGGATAGATATAACCTGTAGTCAAAAGAAAAAATGTTATTAAAAATAGTCAATCAAATAATAATCAATAAAGTCAATGGTAACGGAAATTAAAATAAAGTTGAAATTAATGAGAATAGAGATACCTAGCTTTAGGGGTCTAAGATCCTGAAAGTGACCATATTTCCTAAAGACATTTGAGAGGATTTGAAGACGTTCTCGAGTGCAAAGTGTGGGGAACTGGAGGGCATATAAGAGGCCAGGGAGGGCAATGACATAGGTGCGAGTGGTGACTCGGAGAACAACAGTGTCCTTTGTTAGAGGCCACTTAAATTTATCTACACAACAGATATGAGCAAGAATGGGACAGTTTATTTGCATTATCATTTTAAGTGTGAAGGGACCTGTGCTCAGTGTTCTCACTCTCCGATGGTTCTCGTACTCCATCATGCTCAGTGCACTCATATGGAAGCTAAAAGGTATAGTGATGCTTCCACGAGAGATTGTGTTCTCATCTGGTACTTCTGGGGATCTTAATCCGAACTGCATGTATATACTCCTATCCTTAATTCCTTCAAAAAAAAAATTGCAAAATCATCAAATAAACTAATAATAATATGTACATGCAGGGCAATGGGGTTAAAGTAGATTTTTAATTATGACAAAATCTTGTGCAATCTTTAATAACAGCATAAATGAATTTGCTTTCAAATAATAATCACATGCAAAATTCATGTAAACACATGTATATGAGAATGAGAATATATATATATATATATATATATATATATATATAATATAAGGCCGAGGTCAATTGGTAGAAATCATCAAGAGATCGAGATATGCACACATACACATACACAAGGGAGGAGAAATCTTATTAAATTAGTTAAAGAGTTTGTGAGAGATGAGGAGCAAATGTATGGAATAATAGAGCATTTACTAGGAAAAAAATGGGGGAGAGAGAGAGAGAGCAATACCACGGCACAAAGAAGAGAAGAGGTACGGTTAATCCGATATGAGGGATGAGGAAAAGGAGGAGCAAAGAGTGAAGATTATATAGAGGTGAGTAGTACTCATAGTTGCATGTATGTATCTAAGTATCACATTCAGTCTGACTCAGTCAATTGTAGTGGGGAAAGACAATCTAAGAAAAGAAATTTTGGAAATTAAAAACAAAAGTTAAAACATAAGAAAAGTTTTGAATTTTTATCTTTAAAAGTCAATTGTTTCTTTATTTTTCTTCTATTAAACAAAGAAAAATATATTGTAATCCATATTTTCTTTATATATATATATATCTTACAAACGTTCCATAAGTTATAGTTATAGAATAATATCTCATGAGATTAATTGAATTATTAATTATATAATTTCAAGATCTCATTTTGAGTCTATTTTTCCTTTTATTCTTCTTTTCCTTTTTTATTATGTTATTTATTTTATTTATAAGTTTTTTCTTTTCTTTTATATTTTTTCTAGTTTATTTCTATCTTCTATGCACATAAATAACATGAACATAAAATATGAGTAGTAAAAATGAGGATATGTGGTCATACAAAGATAAACAAGATAAGAAAGGAAGATATTCGAAAAGTAACAGTAGGATTGGTGAGTGAAAAGATGAAGGAAGATAGATTAAAGTGGTTTGGACATGTATGTAAGAATAAAAATTTGTTACCAAGAGTTTGACACAAGGAGAGGTAGATGTAGATTGAAACTTATATGAGAAAAGATAGTTAAATAAGACTTAATGAAGTGAAATAATTTGGTGGACGGTGTGTCTTAAAATGGAACAAAAAAAAAAAACTATAAACTTAATGGAGGGTTAGACAATATGTTATCTCTATATTCCAAATGGTTCCTTCTTTCCCATTTCGTTGTTTTTATTTTTTTTTTTCAACCTCCTCGTATCTATCATTACGTTCATCTACTACCGACCAAAATTAGTTTGGGTTAAAGATGTTGTTAATATTGATGTTGATGATGTATTATAAGTACTTTTAACTCAAATTAATTATTGACACTATTTGTGTAAAATTAATAAATACATAATAATAAAATCTTATGATTTAAAATAATTTCGTTTGGTGTCTTATAAGTATTTTTCTTCAAAAGACGATCTTATTCAAGGTTTAAATGCTGATGTACCGGGGACTAATATTTTTGGCTAGACCCGGCCTTTAATAAATTATAATTTCAAATATTAAAATGACCGTGTGAACAAAATTGAGGAAATTGTCTGAAACAGCACTTTTGCTATTCTTATTCCTGAAGAATCCGTTTGGCTGCTGCTGTTATTGTTGTAAGTTGAAACTTTGTTGCCTGAAACTGCAACTCTGTGAACTTTTCATTTGAGACATTGACTCAATATTGTAGCTGCTTTGTGATGTTGTTAAGGTGTTTGAATAGATATGACTAGAATGAGTTTGGACCTTAATTTGGGAATTAGGATTTTGGTCTTCTTTATCAAATTGCCAAGTTAACTTCAAGTTAGGAATTGTTTGATAATGTACTAGTGATTCTTCGCAGGTTTATATTGTAACTCATGTCGTTCTGTTTAACATACACATACATATTATATATATGGTTACAACATTATGCAGGTGCTGAGCAAGTGCCTTGAATAACTTCATTTGACCTCTCCTCTATGCTAATCCTAATTTTTTTTATTATGCACAGATTGTGGTCTTGACTCTTCACTTAAAAGATTTGAACTTTGGTGTCACTTATTTATATCCTAAATCCTAGAAATAAACACAGTCAAGGCTGATTTAGTAATTTTCTTATTACTTTTAATTCTTAATACTGGATCAGTTAATAGTGTTTCAAAGAAAATGGTTCTAACTGAGAACGAGTCAGGAAAATAGCAAGAACAAAAGGCATGAACTAGCTGTATTTGAAGCAAGGGGAATACCATAAATAATCAAAATAAGTACCACTACCAGCTCCCCATTACGAAATTCACACAAAGCAATCAAGGCAGCAATATTTTTCGTACAAAATATCTAGTCGTTCCTTTCTAATTATTATCATCATCATCATCATAGAACACAAGATATCTATCACATAGGCATAATTGTTGTTCACAATGTTGAGTACAGACCATGATAGTGATCTGTTCGACTGTCCTAAATTTTCTTTGATAAAGATAAATCTCATAGAATGATGAGTGAACATTTCAGATGTGGAAATGATTTGAGTGAACATTTCAAAAGGTTGCTTGCAATTAATTTCCATAATCTGAAATAACCACAGGAACAGATGATGATCTTCCTCCTTCCCATCAATGTCGAAATAGATTTCAACGCCCAGATCATGCCACTGAAACTGGAAACAGAAGATCTGCAATGGTAGGCTCTGGTCCATTTCCTCAGATGCAGAACGACATGGAAACACAAATCCATAACATTGAACAAGAAGCATACACCTCTGTCCTGCGGGCTTTTAAAGCTCAATCTGATGCAATCACTTGGGTACCTTTACCTCAATTCATGGCTTTGTCTTTCTATTAAGTATGTCGGATAGGATTGCCAATCAATTTTTTTGTTCCTATGTACTTTAGGAAAAAGAAAGTTTAACTACAGAGCTTAGGAAGGAGCTAAGAGTATCGGATGAAGAACACAGAGAACTTCTATCAAGAGTCAATGCTGATGACATCATCCACAGGATAAGGTCATTATATTTTATCATATTCTACCGAGCAGTTTCTGTATAGCATTGAACAAACTGTGGTTTGTTCTGCATTTTAATGTGGGGTGTAACCAATTGTGCTGTTAGGGAGTGGAGAAAGGGAAATGGGCTCGAATCTGGAACAGTAAATACTGCTCAACAAGTTCATGATCACAATATCAGCCATACCGTTTCGGCATCTGGTAAGAAACAAAAGACATCACAATCTGTGGCTTCATTATCCTTGGGTGCACCATCTGCAGTTCATCCATCTATGCAACCATCATCATCCGCATTGAAGCATGAACCTCCATCAGGAACTAAGACCAAAAAGCAAAAATCAGCAAGCCTTTTTGTTTTGGAATATCAAGAAAACAAAATACTAAGTTACACTTCCAATGATGTCCCATTGATTTGTGCATCCTCAATGATGTCCATACAGTTCCCTTCTACATAACTTACAAGCCGAAGCCAGGTCACTAATCAGGGGGGTTCTTTAGGTGCTTTTGCAGCAAAAGGACCTTCTGAAACAGCTTCTTATGATCCCTGGATTGGAAGGAAAGTTTGGACAAGGTGGCCTTAAGACAACAACTTCTACGAAGCTGTTATAACCGATTATAATGCTGCCGAGGTGTGTTTATAGTATACTATTAGAAACTGAAGAATACATGGACTCCTTTAATATTTCTATTTACATATTTTGTAGGGACTACATGCTTTGGTTTATGATATGAATTCAGAAAATGAAACATGGGAGTGGGTCAATCTTAAAGAGGTAAAATTTTACAATTTTAATATTCTTCCATCTATCATTCACATACAATCTAGTTTTAGCTTCGTTCTTTCTTTTCTTTTCTTTTTAAGCAATATTTTCCTCCTGACAAGCATAGCCAGGACCTTTTGTTTTCACATAAATTTCCCATGGTGACCTTGTGTCTCATACTTTGAATCTCATACCTTGAAATGGGTATGAAGTATCTCATGATTTTGATGAAATGAACATTTTTCTCCCTAAAACTAAAATCTAGTATGTTTTTGTGGCTGAAGGGATTGGCATATAGTCAATGTCCTTTTGCTATCTTGGATCAACATTTGCTTTGGTGATTTCTTTTCTGTGTATCTATAAATAATGCAAACAATGAAACTTCAAGCATATGTGGGATGATTGTTTTTAAAAATCATACCACACCTCTACTTCAAAGATACATAGTTACATGCTTAGTGTCTCTTCACATTCATATTCATTATTCTTTATCAATTAAACTCGAGTTTGTGTTGTTGCTGCTAACAATCAACTCAATCAGTGATGAAATCCTAGTTACTATCTATTCGATATGGTAGATATCTCCAGAAGATATTCGTTGGGAGGGTGAAGATCCTGGAATATCTCGTAAAGGTGGCCAGCCCGGTCCAGGTAGAGGATTGAAGAAGTCTATGCCTCACGGTGGTGCAGTTACTAGTGCTGGAAGAGGTGGGGAATGACGAAGGTGCAGCCTAAGAAAGATTTCACTTTGTCACAAAAAGGGGGCAGGAAGAAGGCTACAAATGATATTTTTTGAGATACTCCATACAGGTACCCTTATCAAGGAGGTATAAGCATCGGGAACAGAAATTTCCAAATTTGTGTTATTTAGATTTGGCTACTTCTCTGTATGATACAAATATTTGGCTCCTTCATATTACCTAATGGAATGGAACCAAAACAGATTGCATCCTGATCCCATGGAAATGGAGAAAGCAAAGAAAATGCTAAAAGTGAGTGTCAATCATTTTCTTAGTATACAACTTTATGTTATGAGAAATCGTTAATTTCAATAGTAGTGATGGCTCTCTATATCAAAAAATAAAATAAAATAATGATGGCTCTCCCTTTGAATTGCAAGAACATGAACAGGCTCTTGTCAATTCAATTGCCAGGCTCGGAGATGTGTCTGAGGGTGAAAGTGGTAATAACTAAGTAACTAGAAATTTGTTCATGTATAATTAATTGAAATTTCACCAAATTCTGTTGTATTGTATCTTTATTTTTGGACATTGCTAGTAGGCCAGCAACTTGGGGGATCTAATGAACTTTTTTATGAAATGCAAGGCTGTGAATAAAGCATGGACGTTTGGACGTTCTTTTCTTTGTTCTTTGGCTAGCATATAACTTCCTTGATATTTTAGATTATTGATTACAAGACTCTTTCATTCTCTATGTTCCTCGAACTCTCTTGCTTTAAGCCATATGGAGAACCTCCCCTTTCACAAGGGCAGTCAATGGATCAGGAAAAACGCTGGAAGAAACAACAGTATAATTCGGGTGGTGTTAGAGTACCAGATGATTCAAATGGTGATAATTACCAAGACAAACTAGTGCTCCATCTGAGTATCCGCACGAAGTTGGCAACAAGGCATGACTATTGTAATATGCTATTGTTATTGTATAATTGTAGTTTCTTTTTGTATCTATTAAGTAGTGCAGCGGGTAGCTTCAATCAAGAGAGACAACAGATATGTTACTTGTAAATTATAATGAAAAACATGGTTCTTATGCTTGTAATTCCCCTTCTCTCTCATTATCCATCCAATCAGCAGAAATGCTGACTATGACAGTAACTGATTTCTTTCATTTAGAAGGTGCCATAGGAGTAGGGGATACAAATAAATAGCGCAAATTGCAGATTCTGACAAGATTTTGTACACAAACTAATCCGAATTCCCAATAGTAGCGTCAAATCACGCTCAGCACAATCAGTTATTTGTCTTTATAGTGATGCAATAAACTTGATGATGAGATCCACCATCTCAGCGTCATAACCAGGCCCTTCCATCTGGAAATGGCCTACTCCATCGATTAAATGTGTTTCTACACGTCCTGTTGCAGAATTAAGCTTGTTCCTCAGCTGCTTTACACTGGTGAATCCATCTTGTGTTCCCATAATGAAGAGTTTTGGTTTTGGTGACTGTAGGATGGCTTTGTGGTGTCGTCCAAAAAGGATTGAGGCAGTCATTCCAAATGGATAACCTATGCTTACATAACCAATGACTTGTTCAATCTGATCAACGGCAGACCCTGCTATAGGTGCACCTGTAATAAAAGAAATAACTCAAATATATGACAACTCTTTCAGGCTTGAACATTGATGCAACACATGGTGCGAATTACTACATATTTCAACACTCAAAATGGGAAACAAGTTGATCTGCAAATCAGTCTATATCAAATCCAAGAACAAAAGATATATACTTCCTTTCAACTCCTACAAAGTTAAAACCTGAGAGTAGATAGAGCTGTCATTGCATTTTTTAATTCACATGGAGAGTTTATCCAAACATCAAACAACTTTTAAACTTGGAAGGCATTAAGATTAAAACTTTCAAACTAAACTTATCAGCAATGCAACTAGTAACTAAGGCATCCTTTCCAAATTTGACATAAGGCTGGCCGGAATAACCAAAACGTAATCAGGGAGACAGAAAGCTCAAAATTTGTTTATGAAACATATAGCTGGGAGCTAATCAAACAACTCAGACATTTGAGATACTGAAACAATAAACCCAGTTCAAAGACTATTAAAAAAATAGACAATTTTTGTTGTATATATATATATATAAGACACCTTTTTTCACAATAAAAATTTAAAAGAATACTCTAGTAATTTAATGATAAGTGTAAGATTTGTAGGTAGAAAAAACGGATGGGATGATGTTAAACAGTAAATAGATAGACATAAGAAAAGTGAGAGATCTGAGAATGAAGCATACCTGCGGAAGAACCAACCAACAAAATCCTGGGAAGAGAGAAAGTGTTGGAAAGCCAGTTGCAGACAGCAACGACATCCTTAACTTCGGAGAAGCCGGTGAGAGAAGCCCTGCCGGTGGACTTGGCAACGCCTCTCATGTCAAAGGTGACAGCAGTGTAACCATTGAGAGCCAAGCCAGAAGCGATCCCTTTGAGGAGACCCTGGCAGCCACCCAAAATAGAATACGGGTGCACCAGAACGATCCCCAACTTCCCATCCGCTTCTGTTCCAGCCTCTGGCTGGAACACCCTTGTACGGAGCTTCACTCCGTCGCTGCCTTCGACAGTGAACGATTCCAGTGTGTAGTTCTCTGACATCACACCCACAACCACAGCGATGAATCAATCAGTCTTGGTAATCACTTTTAAACAATTTGGTTGTTGGTTGGTTGGTTGGTTGGAGTTGGAAGATGGGCTGGCTTGGGTCATTCATCACACGTCTCCCAAAATGGCAAAACCAATCAATTTTATGCCCAAAACCCATTTCTTTAACTAATTATTTCCTCAGTAAGTATTCCTAAGAAATACTCAATAAATGAATACTTTTTCTCATTACCATGAAAATACATAAGACTTTCTGTCATTTCATATGTATGAGTAATGAATCCTTCCTTAGTTGTCATGCATTCTTCAGTTTTCATCAAATTAAAAGAACATTTTGCTTCTTCTTTTTAAGATGGTAAAAAAACATTTATTTGAGTAAGAGTTGATTCGAAACTATTTTAAAATATTTATTATTATTTAAAAAATTGAAACATTTAATTTTAAATTATTAATATAATATGTTATACAAGGGGATTATATTTTAATTAATTTGAATTAGAATGAAAGTAAAATTAGTAGTATTTTTTTACCAATAAAAAGTAAATTTATCAACAATAGGAGAGCAAACAAAATATTATTTAGCACGTGTTGATTTACTATTAGTTAATATTAATTAAAAAGTATATAAAATTGGAGAGAAATAATATATATTTTTAATAAAATTCAGTCAATAAAAAAAATCTTTTAGAAAAGTATGTTATAAGTCACAACAACTTAG
>PYAF01002698.1:58305-85953 GCA_007407185.1 Glycine tomentella | reverse complement strand
GTATAGTTTGTTATTCTTTGAGTTGTTAATTGTTTTATGGTAAGTTGTAACAAATTAGATAGTTACCGTATGTATAGGAATTTGTTTATTCTGTTTCTTTTTGAATAGCTGAATTTGTTATTCATATTTTTTGTATAAATACTCCTCTGCTGAGATAAGAAAAAGTAATAAAAAACATAGATGCATTCTATTTGACACTCTGCCATCCAAAACACTTTCGACACCAATGTCTTCGGTCATTATTCTTTATCTTAATTGGAATTTTGATGCTATTTGCTGGATGGGATTTGTTGTTAATCTGCCATGTTGGATTAGATTAACCATATGAGTTTGTTTTTGATTGATTTTAATCATTCTGCAGACGGCTTCTCTTCACTACAGTTACTCCTAGCTAGATAAATAATGCGTTTTGGAACCAGCCACTCTATTTGAGTTGCTGTTGCCTGTTTTCATTCTTATTTGTCAATTGTGGCCTCAAAGGTTCTGGTCAAACAGAATTAGTACATGTTTTGGAACTCAAAACAGTACTTTTACTCCTCAAACAATAATGTTTGGTTTTTAGGTGAAAATTATTTGAGACAAAAAAGTAATTTTGTCAGGATCTTTGCTTTTGTTTCTATTTTATTTTTATCTTGTTGAATTTGAAAAACGCACACAATATTTCTAACTTTCATTCAAACATGCACAAATTCTTATTTCTTTATTTTGTGTCTTGAAATTCAAGAATGTACATTCGATTTTCCAAAATCACATTCACAATTTTTATCCAAAAATAGCCTTAGTTGGTGTAAAAAACCATTAATTGCTTGTTTAACTTGATGCTATGTTTCATTGGGCCTACGCATGCAGGTTCCTTGAGAATGGTTCAGGCGGTTGTTCCTCATATGGCAACTATAAAAAAGGGGAAGATTGTCAATATTGGTAGTGTTGCTGCCTTGGCCTCTGGACCTTGGTCAGGAACTTATACAGCTTCTAAAGCTGCTCTTCATGCTTTGACAGATACATTAAGGTATTTTTCTTCTTCAAACTTGCGATATTCTACACCTGTGCTTCATGTCTGCATCAAATCAAATAGAGGCAACAGTAATTGGCAACAGAAGTCCACCTTGTTTCTATAGAATTTGTTGGTTTGGTATGAACAAGCTTTTAGGCTTTGGTTGGTCCAGATCAATTTGTTGATTTCATGGAAACTGCAATACAGTGGAGTTTGTAAAACTCTATATATGCAATTCAAAGTCAAAATCTGGTGGATGCAAATGCAACAATTAGGGATTTGGTGGCTGGACTTTGTGCCAATTATTTACATTTTATCTAATTGTTCTCATCTTCAACACGAGCATGTGGTATACAGACTGGAACTTGGACATTTTGGAATTGATGTTGTCAATGTTGTCCCGGAGCTATCAAATCAAACATTGGAGATTCTGCCATAGCCAGCTATAACCGCATGCCAGAATGGAAATTATTCAAGCCTTTTGAAGCAGCAATCCGAGATAGAGCTTATTTTTCTCAGAAGTCCAAAACAACCCCTACAGATGAGTTTGCTATAAACACTGTAGCGGCTGTCCTTAAGGAGAAACCACCTGCATGGTTCACCTATGGGCATTACTCTACTGTCATGGCTATCATGTATCACTTAACGATCTCTGTTAGAGATTTTCTTTTGAAGAAAGCAATGAAAGGCTGAGCTGTACGTGGTGCATCTATCTTTCCACATGGACACCCTATAAAGCATTTACTTTACCTTTCGCAACAGAAGAGATATTTTGTATTTTATCATATTTTAGTGAGCAAATTTTTTGAATATAACTTGACCAAACTGAGGATATAGTTTCTTGAGAATGTGTCTGAAACTTTCCCATTCTTTGAACATAGACCAGCTATAGTTTTTTTCTGCATTTGTTAGTTTTTCTTAACATTAAAAATGTTCTCTCTTGTTTGTTTGGTTGCTCAACTCATAAGTTTGACTTACACGGCTCTTATTATAGGAATAGAATTGAATTACATCCACAAAAACGCCTTAACTTGAATCCTAATTTGGAGCTTGACAGAGACAGATAACCTCCTGTCCCCTTCAATTATTAAAAGCGCAAATCTGTTACAGTCTTTCAATTCTCAAACTGGATAACGATTACAATATGTGTACAGATTTGGTATGAAACAGTATCTTTAATATTCCGGCACTTCTCCAATGACAATCTAGTTGATGTTGGAGTTTCAGCCCATTTATAAAATACTACGAGAACTTTTTCTGCCCCCGTCATCTTATGACTTAAATAGTAATAATCACAGATAAAAGTTATTCTTTATAGAGGTGTTCATCAAATCAATTTGACAATTTTAGTCAAAATCAGTTAAATTTATTCAAATAAGTTGATTAATTGATTCTTTTTATTTCAAATTAAATTAGTCGTGTTTAGTTTGGCTCTCAAATAGAAAAGAAAATTCTGAACCAAGTCAATGTTTCCATCAATTTTTTAAAAAAACTTCCACATCACTATTTAAGACTTTAGCATTTCAATTTTATCATTTTTTGCATTTGTCTATGTTCATTTTGATCTTAATTTGATAATATCTAGTATTATACCTTAATTTGATAATGCTTATTATACAATTTTCTTCAAATTTTAAATTAAAAAATGAATGAAACATATAAAATGATAAGTATAGACAAAATATTTAAATAATATAAATAATATATCATTAAAGAACAACTAACATTTTTATTTTACATTAATATAAATTAAAAGCAAATAATATAGACAAGTAAAAATTAAAAGCTAAAAAAATATAATTTTTTTATCATAATCCGACAACTCAAACCAACACTACAGAATCTTAATTTTGAATGGTTTTTACGATCACCAATCTTTCATGCGCAGGAACATTTTAAACGATGAAACACTTGTTTGCTTAATTACTTTATTCTTATCATGTTCTTTTATTGCTTTTATCTATTTATTTTTTTTTGGGGGGGGTGATGGTATCAGTTCCTGGTTCATGAGATCTTTGTTGGCTTTAGGGTCGACTGAATCAGTAACTAATTTAAAATCTTGGGCAGGTTAGTTTCACGTCCCAGGGATATGTGATAGTCTTGCTTCCAACATTTGCCAGCTCCAGTCCTAGGGTAGCACTGCCACAAAAATAAAATTCAAATCTCCCGAATTCGTTTGTTTCAACAAAGTCAATGTTAACTTCAGTCTACTTACCGTATGTCTCAAATCGAATGCTGATGATTAGTATAGTACACCATTCCTGGTGGTTGAAGGGGTCGGAAACTAGGAGGTGCTGCAGCTTGCTGTGTTATTGGTAGTTGTTGGTGAGGAGTTATTTGCAGGGTCTGATGTGTCAAAGGCACCATTGCCCCAACCTGAGTTGGCGGTGGGGGTGGGGGTGGTAATGGTGGGATACTACCATAACCATATGGAGTGATGATCCCTCCTGTTGACTGCACAAACTGCTGGGATGATGGATTACTAAGCATGTGATATTGACCTTGTGATGAAGGGGCAGCATTTTGCAACGGGGGTGGTTGGGTTACCAAAACTGAAGGATATGAATGGTTTGGTGTGGCAATCAAGTGTTGTGGGGACATAAACATATGGGGATCTGAGCTAGGCATTGAAATCTCATGTTTTGATGTGGACTCAGAAGTTCGACCAGCATTTTTTGCCTCCTCTGCTGCAAATGTTGAGAGAACAGAAGTCATGATCAATTGTGATGCCGAAGAAGCTGCAAGCTTATCTGCAACCTCAGCAGCAATTACTGCAGCTGACTTTCCAGTGGATGCTTTCTGAGAGGAATCTTCATTATCAAGTATCTTCCGCATGTTGCAAGCCTCTTCTACTTGTGCTTGTGCAACCTAAATATCATTAAACAAACATTTAAGCATAATAAAGTTCAAATTTGTCATTGCGGTTGGCTAAAAAGCCGCAAACATATCCAAATGCCAATAATGAAAACACACTCAACAAGTAATACGTGGCATTAAAATATTAACAAGAGATTTTTTACTCTCGAATTGTGTACAGTGCTTTCACTAGGCAATTCTCTAACCAAAACTGTTTATTCTTCATAAATCAAGATTATTGCACTAACCTCCATTAAGATTTATGAAACTTAAAGCAAACACCCTATCTTGTTTCAGAAATTACACTGATCTTCCCCACATTTAAATTTCATCAGGCAAAGCATCCCCTCCTATTTAAACATCTTCCAGACACAACTCTATATGCAGAAGAGGTACCATTAGAGAAGTAATTAAACCTACATGAACAACACCATGAAAATTAACTCTTTGTATGCATGAAAATAAACTCTAACGAGAATATTCAGAATTACTTCCTAGAGATATATGCAGAATAGGTACCATTAGAGAAGTAATTAAATGGCAAAACTAACCAAGATAAATGAACAAAATATGACAACCTTCTGTGGAAAAGAATCATGAAAAGTACGTACCTGCATCTGTGTACGAACATTCTCTAGTTCAGATTCCTAATACAAAAATCCACAAACAATTGAAAGACACAGTTAGGAACAACCGAAAACTCAATAAATGCAGCAGTACAAATACAGAAAATATTGAACACAAGTGTAAAACTTACCTGCTCATGCAAAGCTTCTTTTAACTGAGATACAAGGGCTACTCTGCTTGCTTCAACTAATTTAAGTTTTTCTATGCATTGTTTCAAAACATTTTCCTCCTCCTCAAGTTCCTTTGCTAAAGTTTTTCTCTTAGGATCTTTGGCTGAAAAAGAAAATCAATATTAGAATTCTAACTTCCATAATTCAGGTGTTACTTCTGTAACTCTGTTCTGCTGTATGCTTACCAACAGAGCACGCGGTATCAACATCTTTTTCCATCTTCCTCACACGCTGAACAGCAGACTTGCATTTACTCATCTCTGCATCTTCAGCGGATTGCTCACTGAGCACCAAATGAAATGCAGACACTATTTTTTCAGCTGTACCTCCTATGGACAGTTTCTGGCATCAAAACAATATCAACCAAGTGAGATATGAAAGAACCATAGCAAACCTCTAAGAAGGATGTAACTATCTAACATCAATAAAATGATTTAAGTATGAAATGGGGAGAGGAAGGATGTATTCGCAAAGGCCCTCAGTAACTCAGTCTCACAGATTTGATGGAGTGAGAATCCCTTTTCACAATTCTTACAGAACGTGATCGCTTTTTGCCAAATTCCAATGTTGGAGGTGCATCTTCTCCAAGCATCAAATCTTTAAGGTTCCTAGCCTGGGATCCAAACACTCTCCTTTGCTCCCATATTTCAATCTAAAGTTAGCAAAGAACTAAGTTAACAGATCAATATCGTGGTAAACAAATCATATGATCAGCATTTATACACCATATCTAGAGTTTCAGCCATGCATGAAGAACTGTCTGCTATGATTTTATATTCAATTATTTTACAACCTCTCCCATTTAAGTATTCACTTGAAATACTTGCATCACTTAGTGTAAAAAGGGCTTACCAATCTGGATACCACACGCTTTCCATGATCATCACCTTTCTTGATGACATCTTTAAGTGCAGCAGGAAGAACCTTCCAAAACTCTGTCACAAATTCATTCCCTTTACGCTTACTGTTCTGCAGAATGTCATTTGCAAGATACAGAAGGGGGACCCTTTGAATCATCTCTGATTTGTCAAATTGTTTTTTCCAAGTGGCAACAACCAGTTCTTCTTTGCTCCGGTGAAATATACACCAATGTGATAAAGCTATATCAAACGTTAAAGACAACAACTTATGTTGCATTAACGACCAATACACACAAGTGACACAACAAAAACAAACAGAAGCCTTTTCCACTAGGTAAGACCAGCTACATAGATAAAATAATGTCATTGTATTCTGTTAACAATTAATAAATTCATGCTTTCAGAGAAGCTAATGTGGTGGCTGATTATCTAGCTTCAGTAGCTCATTCTTATAACATAAGTTTACGTTTACTTGCTGTTCCACCATCTGGGTGTGTCAATTTTCTGTTGAAGGATGTAATGGGTCTTCCATTGACCCGAAGAACTAATATGCTAAACGAATAGCAAAACAAAGCTATGCTACTTACCCCAAAAATTGTTAACCGAATTAACATACTAAAGCAAGTAAGCAACATGCCTATATGAAGCACCTCAGATTCCAGAAATGAATTTTGTAATCTCACACACACAAAATGAATGAATGCAAGAAGTTTCTTTCTTGGTTGCTTTCTTAGTTACTTCAGGATACTTTTAATGCAAATTTATATTGCATTAAAAAAAAATTAAGTACCCCATTGCCCGAGACTTCACGCTATGGGAAGATAAGGGAGAGGGATAAAATTTATATTGCATTAAACTTCCACAATAATGCAGTACAGCCCAAGGGTCAATATTCAAACAGAACAAACTGTTTATAAAGAAGAAGAAAAATCATTTATTTAAGTGCAAATAATAATATATAAATAAAAAAGGATACTTTCAATGCATTGTTGGGTGTTATTAAGCTTGGACAGCTTGTCTGTAAGTATCTGCTCGCTGAAAACGCTATTCATGTTCTTCACCTCTTTTCCTTCGCCAGACATAATTTCAGTAAAACCCTATGCCCCTGGGAAACCTTTTTATCGAAAACAAACCAAGTAACATCTCAATTTTCAAACACTAAAACCCTACAACAGAATTGAGACTGAAACGAGCTTCAATATCAATACCAACGAGCTAAAAAATGTGAAAAGAGAAGGTTCAATTGAAAAACAACGAATCCGAACAATTAAGTTAATGCAAAGCAAAAGAAAGGAGTAGAAATTGAGCAGAGATAGTAGAGCAACAATGCTGGGAAATCAGGACTAATAAAAACGACCACGTTTTGGGCAAATGAGATTCACGGAGAGATCTTGTACCAAAAAGAAGAAAAAAAATGACAGAGAGATAAAGGAACAGAGAGATAGAGACGTTGAAGTATTGGATTCGTGCGTGGTGCTGTGAATTTCGAAATACCCTAAAAACGGAAAATTAAATTTTGCAGATAAAAAAAAAAGAGGGGAAAAAGAAAGAGAAGGCACAAATTAGTTGAAGAAATTGTTTCAACGCCGCAATTAGGGGTACTTCGCCAATTTTATTTGGTGCAAAACCATCAAAATTGTTTCAACGCCGCAGGGTGGATGATACGAATACGATACTCCTCAGTAACTAGTAACTAACAATCTTTTATTTTTCAAAAAATACTTTATTTTTATTTTTATTTTATTATTATTATTATTATTATTATTATTATTTCTACAAGTAAATTGTGCAACTCTCCTGTTTATTTCATAGTAGTTGTACAAATGCACATCATAAAGAAAGATCAAGGTTTTGTTTATTTTTTCGTTTGGGTCTCTAAATAATCATTGAAGTTGCATCTAATGAAGTATTGTGATTTTTGACAATTACAAAAGAAAATTCAGCTGAACATGAATTGTGTATGAATGGACGTTCAATCGAAAGCAGATATAGGCTATTTCTCTATCAATATTCGTTGAATCCGTTAAAAAGATAAGATTTTTTTAAAAAAATTAAACTTAAAGTAGTCATATCTGACATTTATTTTTATAACCCCTTAACATCCATTTTGTTTCTTTGCAGCAATATCAAATGTACTTTTTTTCATCCAAACAAATTTCATTCTGACAAAATTACTTTTACAATAAAGTATCCAAACATAAAACAAGTTACATTCTAACTTACCTTTATTTAAACTTAAATTAAAAAGTTACCTTATGTTGAACTTAATTTTAGTGTAATGCAAACATGCATTAAGAGTATCTCTAATACAAGATGAAATATTGTGATTTAATTCAACTTTTTAGTACATCTTGCAATATCACATCACTCTACACATCTTTCCATTATTTTACTCCAATAAAATATCAAACTTTGTAATCTTAAATCACTTTTTGTAGATTCTAAAATGAACTCTACTTCTTATTTATTTACACTTTTTGTGAAGAGAGACATTAAAATATCATTTTTTGGAAACACATACAAATCTTGCTTGTTCTTGTAGAAGAACAAATCTACATGGTGAAAATCAACCTTTTACTCCAACAACAAATCTTGCATGAAAGATCAGGTTGTAGGAAAACCTATTAGAGATGCTCTAAAGATTTACTAAGTTGAGCAATTACCAGATTTTGACACACTATTGTTGTTGGAAGCCAAACTATCCCGACACATAATGATTTGTCATTTTCTAGTTACTTGAGAGTTTTTGCCTAAAATTCCCCTGATCCTTTCTTGGTGTTGTGAACTTGTGATGCTCTCAAATTCTACCTACACACTTTGCAATAAAATTTTTTATTAAAAATATTCATGTTTATGCTCAAATTTATATTCCAAATAGGCAGTAGTATTTTTTTTTTATGGTAAATACTCATTTCAGTCTTTAGAAGTGTCAAAAACTAAAATTTCAATTTCTGAAAGATGAAAAATTAATTTCTAGTCCCTTAATATTGAAAAAGTGTTACAAAATGGTCTTAGTGTTAACTCTCACAATTTTGGATGCATGATGCCTTTGGATCAAATAGGAATGTACATATGTGTTGCTTAGTCGGCCAAATGAGTAGGATGAACTTATTTATCACCCAAAAGTTGATAAACTATTTTGTCACCCTTAAAGATTTCTTATATTTTTTCCTTCTCCCATTTTTTCACTGTTGCAATCCCAACTTCCCTCCCATCATATCTTTTTTCCTCTTCCCCATATCTTCTTCTCCCACCCATGGGCTTATTGCAATTAAGTTTGAAACAGATTAAAATTGGATCCCAATAGCATACTCCTAACATATAAGGTTAAAAAGGACTTTTTTTCTCTTTTGAGTTTGATTTTGCTCCACTGAATTCTTTTTATGTAAAATTGACTGAGCGCTCTTGTAGATCAATCAATTTTGAGCAAAACTCATGCTTAAACTTTGAGTAATTGCAAAAAACACTCATGAAATTGTTGTGCAAACTAAACCTGTTCCTCTTTCGTTTTCTCTAGATTTCTCGCTCATTGCACAATGATTTTTTAAATCAATTGAGGGTTTTTGTAGATAAACCAGTTTTGAGCAAGTCATATGCTAGAACTTTTGATTTTTGCTGACAAATAAATTTATCTTACTCATTCTGTTGACTAAACAACACATGTATATATTCCTTATGACAATTTAGTCAAAAAGTATCAAGTAGGCAAAATCATGATAGTTAATTGAAAGAGTTAATGATATGATATTTTGTCACATTTTTTAAAAATTGAGCGACTAAAAATCTTGCAACAAGTTTTGAGACTTTGAAGGACAGAAATTAATATTTACTCTTCCTTTATCTGATTATCAAGGGAGCCACGGGCCCACAACTCTCAATAAACAAATGCTCTAGGAAAATAATCCATCAGCTTTCGTTTATAATGTACGTTCTGAGTGTTGAGTGACACCTATTTTAATCTTCAGAAATTTAACATACATACAACGCCCTTAGTAGTATGGATATTCACCGTGTAGTTTTTTTTTATATATTAGTTTTCACCGTTTAGTTTGATTCAGTTTAAGTGGTTTTTGAAAACAGTTAAATTATAAACCTCTTAAAAAAGTACATGACAAATCATTAATAGTTAACTAATTATGCAGTATCAATATTATATATAAATAATGCAACATAACTAAGATTTCAATACATTAACAAAACACATACTATCGTTATAAAAAATGAGTTCCAGCTTAAGTTACAGTAAAAATAATTTAAATAAGAATATAAAAGAAAAATAGCTTAAGTTTAATATGCAATTTAGTTAGATTTTCACAATAGCAAACAAAATCAAAACCAAACCACAATAAACATCCATGCCATACTGTACCCAAAATAACAAGAAACTTGCGATACATTCTCCCAAACGATGGATAAATTGGCGAGTCAACCCATACAAATCAACCTTCCTACGGTGAGACCTGATGTATGTAAAACAAATCACGTGGCTAGAAGAAATACACTACGCTCAATCAACAGACTAAAATCAATCGACACTCAGCATAAGAAAATACGTGGATCAAGAAAAAGCCAGCTACCGAAAACAAAATACGTGGCTAGGACAATAAACATAATCTAACGTCAAATTTTTCCATAAATTTGAGGTAAAGGTTCGCTCAAGCCTAGTTCAAACAGTGGGGAAAATCTATCAAACCCCGGTAGCTCTTAGTTCACGACTTCTAAAACTAGATAAATTTAAGTCTCAAGCAATGCAATTTCTTCCCGAGACAAAACACCACCAGATCTGCCAAGACATTCAAAATAATCCCATACCACTAATTAAATATCCAAATCTGTAAAGGCTGCAGGGGAAGATTTGCAGGCAAATGGCCTATCTACTGCCTCGTGCTTTTACCCTGTGCTGCAAGTTTTGAGGCAACTTGCCCTTCAGACAAAGGTAGATAGTAGATCCGAGGAGTTGCTGTGGTTTTGCGGAAGAGATCATCCAGAGTGACAATGGGTGGGTCAACTTTCTCAGGAAGGGGTGGTGGAGATGGAAGCCGTTCTCTTGCTACAGGTGGGGGTTTTGACAATGGTGGTGGAGGTGGGAGAGTAGCTGGAACTGGATGCTGCTCCCTGTGCAGACGGGGGGAAGGCTCTGGCTGTGAGGAGGGAGGTTCAGGAGGAATTGCTGGGGCAGTGCTGATAGATGCAGCCTGAGTAGGAGGAGGTTCTAACTTCATTTTCACTTCTTCAGGATCAACATACTCAGCAACTAAGAGACGCCCACCATTTTGTGGCCATTGCAAATTATATACTGCATTCCGTGTCTCAATGGCTTCTTCCACAGATGAGTACTAATTCACCAAGAAATCAACAAAAGATCACTTAGATGTCAGAACCGTGTCATAATATAACATCACATGGGAATTTACAGTTGCAGGAAGACAGGGTTGAGTTGTCTTACAGTCACATAGCAATGGGTCTTTATTTGGTCCATCCAGAAGCTGCTGACATTCCCAGTCTTACCAAGAAGCTCTTGCACTGCTTTTAGGGTAAATGGACGGAGGAAACGATCAATCCTGAGGGAATTAGTTGGGGACCTTTGTGGTGGTGGAACTGCCAAAGTTAAAAAAAGACTATTTAACTTGAAAAACAGAGACAGACAATACAACACATGTCAGTATGACAACAAAGTAATTCATAGAAAAACATGCTGTACAACATAGACAAAATACACTTACAGAAAAAAGCACATGACAACCAACAAGTCAACAACTAAGCCTTATCTCAGTAAATGCATACTTGTATGAAAAAATCAACCAGCAGGTAATTATCCATCTTAAAATAAAAACCTCCACAAATACGTTTAAGAGGATAAGATATATGCAACTTGTGCTTCGAGAAGTGTCCAGGATTAAAATCTGAAAGTGGCAGGAATTTATTTATTTGAGCTACAAAGCTAGGAATTGAAATTTGATTCCATTAATACAACACCATTACACAACAAACAAGAGCATTAGTTCTTCATAGAACTACCCTAATCACAACAATGTTGACTTACCAATGCGTTCTTTAGGTGTATCATCAGTTGCAGAGGAATTAGACCTAGAGAAGTTGCGTTTCAAAGCAATTGGCTCATCTCTAGGTGTAGTAGCAGGCCTGGGAGTAGTGCTTTGTGCATCTGGACCTTTAACTGTTTCGTTGTTCCACCTGCGTTGCCTTTTTGCAGGCTCATTGTTCCCAACTGATGCTTGTTCTGTGACAAAATGTTCCAAACAATACACGATGGTCAAAAATACAAAAATAAAAAATAATAACAGAATGCCAGCAAAGCAACATACAGTGCATATAATTCTTGCTTGCCCTGCAGGAGTACAACCATTAAAAATAAGTGTCAATTCAGACAATATATTGCTTACCATTAAATTTTCGTTTCTCTGTTGGGGCAACAGGACTAATGTCAATATCTTGGTGGGTATCATTTTCTCCTGCAGACAGACCATCTCCAACAGCTATAGTACTACTTTCCTCCTTCACAATAGGGTCTTCAATCTCTATTTTGTCTTTAAGTTCATCAACATTAAACTTAGAATCAATTTGCTTAGTCTCAGGCAAATCCTCTTCCATAGAATCATCACCAGAACTTCTGTCCAAGTTCAACTTTTCGGGATACCCCACATCATCGCTGCTATTGGTCTTGTTCAAGTCTGGACTTGAAACATTATTGATATTTTCTTCAACAGATGCCTTTTTTTCATGCAGCCCTCCAACATCCATTGAATGTGATTCATCATAAGAAACAGGTACATCATTTCTGGATGATGGTTCTTCCACCATCTCCGGCTTAACAATATCTTGTTCTAATTTGACATTATCAGTAATTATAGTATCCTTTAGTTCATTCTTTTGATTAATTGACAGAGAATCAGTACAAATAGAATCAGATTTTACTTGAGACCCTAAACTAGGGTTGACCTCAGATACCTGGTTTTCTGGAACAGAAGAGTCGGGCACAGGATCCTCGTGCAAGGGCTTGGTGTCACAATCCAGTTGGGGCTTTGAGTCCTCACCATCCAGCTGCACCTTTGACTCCTCATTCTCCAGCTTTGCTGCTGATTCCTCATTATTCTTTTCTGCACGATAAGAATCCTCAGCACTGGCCACTATTTCTGTTACTACACTCTCAATAACTGTAATGGTAGTCTTCTCCACAGTAGAAGCATGGGCAATTGCCTCCTGCCCCACATTTGCAGAATCTCCACCAGCTGGCAAGCCCTTAGGTTCAACCTCTTGATCCATGGCTGACACACTATTATTAATGTCAACTTGGTTGGTAACACCATCCTGCTTGTCATTCATATTGCTGTCATGATCCACAACCTCCTGAATCTTTTCCACATTTTCTATTTCAATTGGATCAACTACACCACTCTTGCCCTTTTCAGCAGTCTCAAATGTTTTGGCACTGTCCCTGTCAGTTAAATCAACCATTTCAGCATCCACAGTAACCGCCTCCAAATCTTTTTCCCCATCTACATGCCCATCGAAACCATTGGCCTCATCCTTCTCAGAAGCCTCGCCAGCCTCCCTTTCAAGACGAAGGACTTCATCCAAACGCTTGACCAAATCATCCTTCAAACCCTTGATACTTAACTTCCTCCTCTTCAGCTCATCTTTTAGCTCTGTAACCTTCCACTGATTAATGGGGCGGTTGTCAAGAATCTGATATTTTGGCGACATTATGTCCAAACACAAATCACCTTCCCTAACCAGAAGCCAACAATCAAATTCACAAAAACCAATAAACAAACAACAATCAATTTCAAAAATCACAATGTTCATTCTAAAATCACTGTACACTGAACTGGTGCGGATGTGAAAAAATACTTAACACATACAAACTATTTATTAAAATTTAAACCACACTTAGAGAATTTGGTACAGAAGGAGAACTGGACATCAAATTGATAACGGCAAGATCCAAGGGAACCATGAAATTTTAAACAAAAAATAATTTATATATAAAAATACATTCATATATGAATTACCAAGGGACAGAAAGAGAACGGAGAATTACTCACAATGATGATAGTTTGCAGAGAATCGAGAAAGAGGAATGCTCACGGAAACCCTAATTTGAGAATAGAAAAAGAGGCGCCAGAGAAGAAAAAACAGAGAGGCATCGAAGATTCGAGTCTCGAAGCGAAGAACCAAACCGAATGCACTCTCTTTTATTACTCCTATCCCTTTCTCCCTGGAAACAACGAAGCAGGAAAAAAAGGTCGAAAATAAACGAAAACAAGAGAAAATAAAATTCAGTATCAGCAAAATGTTTTATCCAAAACAAATGTAAAAAGAAGAGGATGAAATTTTCAGGAGTGAGAAATTGCTTCTCCAAAATCTTTTCTAGGGCTTTTTTTGTTGCTGTTGTTGTTTGGTTGAGGGTTCTTTTTTCTCTTTGGCGATTGTGTGCGCCTTTTGTTTCGTTCCGTGAGGGAACCCTGAAATAATACCGAGTGGGTCTCGTTTCCACAGCGGTTCCTAACATTAAGATTTTCTAGTTGTGATTCCGATAATGCCCTGACACGTGGCTGAAAGATGATCGAGAATTTCATCTCCCCATGCCTGAGCCCTCCTGTTTCTTATTTGGGCCGACACAGAAAAGTTCTAATACCCAACCCAGGAGGGAAGTTACTGTTGCCCCATTAAAATTGCTCTTGGCATCTATTAAGGGGCTGAAGTTTTTTTATTTCAAAAATATCCTCTTTACAGAATTGTGATTTCGTTGAACAAAATATATAACGGAATCATGATTCTTTTGTGTATCAGCTTTCGTCCCTCTCCTTAGCACAATGTAATCAGGATTTTTTGTTGTATATAAATACAACAAAATCATGATTTCATTGTAAAAAAATTTCTCATACTAAACATAACAACAAATCGTGATTCTGTTATTATATTTTGCACCCCCCACTTAATCCAACGGAATCACAATTTTGTGCAGCCAAAATATCCATGCGAAAATGCAATTCCATTATGGCAGAGGAGTTCGTTGTTATGGATGTGCGTGACAACACAATGATGGTGGAGAGGAGTTGCGTCCATGGAGCCTCAAAGGTGGAGATTGTGTGTTAGCAGGGGCTTTGCATGACGGTGATGGTGGGAACTGGTAGTAGTGTGCGACGTGGATGAGATGGGATAGGGTGGTGGTGCAACGCAGAAGTGGTCGGTGATGATGATGGTTGTGCGACCATGGCGGGGGAGCGTGGAGCCACGATTCTAGATCTGATCGGGGATTGGGTGAGTAAAAGGTGGGGGTGCGAGGAGTGGGTGAGATGATGGGGAAATATGAAGGAGGAAGAATGAAGGGTAAAATGAACTTTTTCACAGTGAAATGTAGACCAATAGCAGCATCCCCAGAGCATTCTATTTTTATTCATAATAGGACCTTAGCCCAAACTAAAAGTTTGTAGAAAAAGAGACACTTTAGCAAACATATAGTAAGAATGAAAAATGAGAAACAAAATGAAAGAGATGAAAAGGAACACATTGAGACAAACAAAATTTAGCTAGTGCATATACTTAGAGTGGATTCAGGATAAGCATGATTTTGTTGGAAAACCAAATTGGATAATTACTTCATGCAACCCTATAATTTGCTTCCTGCATCCCATGGGAATTTTAAAATAATCTGAATGGTTCAAAATTCCCTTAAGCAATGGTGGACCGAGAAAAAATTATTTATGCCTGCATACTTAGTGGTGGGGGTTCTAAGACAGTGCCCCCGAATTTTTTTTTTAAAGAAAATTTAAATCAGCGCTTTATGTATAAGGTTATAAACCCGCTCAAAATGTAGTTGCTTTTGTAACAAGATGCAGATAATAATTTGACCAATCATTTAGCCCCCCAAATTTTACCAATCCTCCAAAACAAATATGAGAATATACTCCAGTACATCCATACATCATCATTTTATTTATAATGGTGAATAAAAAAGTCAACATTACTTGTACTAAAGGCAAACAAAATCACAATAAAGGTTATCATCTCTATATATTAACTCATTTGAGAATGTCAAACCTGACATCAATCCTTTCTTTTTAAGTCAAAATATGGCATCAATCCGATTGCAAATTCCTAGTGCAGGCTCTGCCTAAGGAAAAATGTCTAATGTAAAATGGATATGCAACATAGATGATAAGAATATTTCAAAAAAGCTTGGGTTACACTTTGAGTGTGTTCTTTACATATGCAATTTAGATTGGGTCTATAATATCCTAAATAATTTTATTCATTTATTTTTTTAATTACTTAATTATTTAATTGTTTATTTTATTTTATTCTTTTGTTTTTCAATTAAAAATAGAAATTGAGGTAGAAACAAAAGAAATTAAAAACAAAAGGGACTAGATATATATACATACATCATATTACATGTCTCTTCTATTTTACATCATCATATTCATACTAGCTCTATTTCAACATCATAGTGCTTCAAACATTTTTTTTTATTTACAAAGTTCATAATCCCTCATTTAAACATAGTCTCCGGTACTATCCTCTTCATTGATCACGATTATAGGATCCGCGATCGGATTAGGATACACAGGAGCAAATTGTAAGAAGGGGTCGTGTGGATTAAACTCATCACTAAAGACAGAGACAGGAAAGTGAGCTCCAAAGTAAATGCGAGCACGCAGAATGGGCTGCATAGTTATTACATAACAATTTCTGACTTCATCCACATACCATGCAATATCCAGTGCATCAAGAAATAGTATGATTGAAGCCATCTAAAATAAAACATTAAATAAATCTAGTGAGAAATAAATTTCTCAGTTGGCAAATCTAAACCACCAAATATGTTAGAAAGGTTAGTAAATCACTCAATATATTTAATGAACATATAAGATGTTTCAATGAATGCATGAATGCGTGAAATGAAATGGTCACAGGTGCACATGGCCTCTACATATGTACATTATGTAGGAATGTTGCGGTTGTCTTACGCTAATCATGCATGAATTTCCATGTATTAGCACCTGATCTCTTATAATATCATAGGCCCGGTCTCCAATATTTGAAACTCGGGTCAATCTTATAAATCATAGGTCCGTCCTCAAAATTTGAATCACGGATCAATCTCATTTATTCCTCAAAATACATATTAGGAAATATTGCCATTCTTTCATAGCAGTACAATGGTTAACACTTCATACCTTATCCTTGTAAGGTTATTCAGTCAAGACCGGGTTGTTGAAATAATTAGAAAGCAATTCATCATGTATACTTACCATAGAAGCATGTTAAACATAGCTTGTTGTCATATAATATAATATCCAAGATAACTATACTTGTAACAATTATAGCCTTGACGACCGTGTCCGGGTTGATATAGCCTGGACGACCGTGTCCGGGTTAGTATAGCCAAAATGGTTATGTCCAGGTTCATATAATTGAAATGGTTATGTCCGGTTTCATATAGCTGAAATGGTTA
This sequence comes from Glycine tomentella, assembly GCA_007407185.1. Lineage (NCBI taxonomy): Eukaryota > Viridiplantae > Streptophyta > Magnoliopsida > Fabales > Fabaceae > Glycine > Glycine tomentella. The sequence goes on along the minus strand of PYAF01002698.1, from coordinate 68,967 downwards.
TGTCCGGGTTCATATAGCTGAGATGGTTATGTTCGGGCTTATCTAACTGAGATGGTTATGTCCGGGTTTATCTAGTTGAAATGGTTATGTCCGGGTTCATATTGCTGAAATGGTTATGTCCGGGTTCCGGGTTCATATGACTGAAATGGTTATGTCCGGGTTTATATAGCTGAAGTGGTTATGTCCAGGTTCCAGGTTCATATGGCTGAAATGGTTATGTCCGGGTTCATATAGTTGAAGTGGTTATGTCCGGGGTCCGGGTTCATATGGCCGAAATGGTTATGTCCGGGTTCATATAGCTGAAGTGGTTATGTCCGGGTTCCAGGTTCATATGGCTGAAATGGTTATGTCCGGGTTCATATAGCTGAAGTGGTTATGTCCGGTTTCCGGGTTCATATGGCTGAAATGGTTATGTCCGGGTTTATATAGCTGAAATGCAGTAAAATAATAAAAATAGCCCGAATATCATCAAAATCACCTACAACTTTTTTAAAAAATCTAATCCATTAAGCATATAAATACTTAATTAGAGATTAAAGCCTAGTCTACCTCAAGTAAGTCGGATTTTTGAAATGAACAGAGTAGATGATTGTCCTTCAAGGAATAAAGTCTTTACGTAGAAGAAAGAAGAAATGAAAGTATATAAGGCAATTAAAGTGAGGCTACGGTCTAAGTAATTAAGGAAATGAAATGTGAAAGCAAATCACCCAGTGAAAAGATTACAGACCGTGAGAGAGAGTTTAGGAGCTAGAGTACTTGTGTAAAAATTTTAGAAGTTCAACAATTATTTATAGTAGTTTATTTAGTTAGATATTAAGTGAATTAATTAGATTATAACCGGGTTAAGATTTAGTTTGGTTATAAGGTAACTATCATTGGGGATTTTTATCCTAAATCAATCATTACAAATATTCCTCATTTATGGCATGAGGTACGTGGAAGTTTTTAAAAGCTATGAACTAGTTACACCTGTCCATATACATGTACCATATAAAGCAAGATTCTCTTCATTTAATGCCTCTAAAAATTATCTCCTAGCCATACTTAATCTTCTGCCATGTGTATTTCACATTTTCCTAAAAAGTTTACGTGTAACTTGTGTGTACAGTCCACAATAGTAGAATGACATGTGGCCCCCTCATAAATGTCAATGTACACGTGGCCACCCTCCATGTCAGCATTGCTTCATTAGTAGGCGCTTATTCAGCCTCCAGGTGTCAGCCCGGACACAATGTCCGGGTTTCTTGTTACAGGAGCACGAACGTCGACCCTCTACAGGAACGCGGACATCAGCTTATCTCGTTCATTGACTTTACCTTGACACAATGTCCGGATTCCTTGCTATAGGAGCACGGACGTCGACCCTCTGCAGGAACGCGAACATCAGCTTATCTCATTCATTGAATTTACCTTGACACAATGTCCAGGTTCCTTGCTACAGGAGCACGGACGTCGACCCTCTACAGGAGCGCGGACATCAGCTTATCTCATTCATTGACTTTACCTTGACTCCATTATTCCAAAAATATTTACGTTGCTGAGGCTTAGGAACATTCATGTACATTTGGATTTATTCCAATTTGGGTAGTTAAAATTTATCCTTATTCTTCTTAAATCCTATTATTTTAATTTAATCATAAATATAAACTAAAATATATTTTTGAGGATGTTACAGGGTCTTTTTAATTTAAATTCCACTTCGAGCATGTTCTTTACATATGCAATTTACAAACATGGATTAAGCAATAACATAAAAAAACACAAAAGAAAAATTTAGTGTCTAGACCGATATTATAAAAAAAATCAAAATCAAAATTTTCATATCCGCACTTATGGACATTTGCCCCAACATGAGTCCGCCCCTGCCCTTGAGTGTCTCTTATACCTTATTCCTTTTCCTTTGGGAGCCGAGGTCTTCCTCAACCCCTTTCTTCTTTATTTTCTTTTTGCACATGAAGAAGATGACAATAACATTTTCTTGGTGGATTGACTAGTCTGTATGATTGTTGATTTTAAACATTCTCCAGAATATGTAATCCAAAACAATCTCCAATACCTTTCAGATAGTTGAAGTTGTAAGATACAAAAAAAAACACTTCCAAAAAAGCATTTCGAAAATTATGCTAACATAATTCATGATTACCTTTTCCATAAAACATGCTTTCCAGAAATGCAATTAAGGAATAATGTTAACATAATTTTGGAAATGTTTTTTTTGGAAGTGATTTTTTGCTTTTTGTATCTTAGGAATTAAGCTATTTGGAAAATATATGCAAATCGGAAAAAAATAGTTAAAATACCCACTTCACGCTCCCTTTGCCTGAAATATATACGAAGCACTCCTTCTGCACACCTCAATAATGCGTCAACGAAGGAGAAATGAGAAAGAACGTAGAAATGAAGTTATAATAAGGGAAGGTCAATTTGGATATAATAAAAATTATGGGATTGCATTAAGTAATTTAGAGGTGTAGGAAGAAATTTCCCAAATTGCCACTCACAAGGCCAATCCACGCGGCTTGGCCCAATTCCGCTCTCAATGCATCCAAAGTGGTTTCGGGAGTTATCAAAAGAGAGGACAAACATCGGATTGAATAATTTTTCTTTTGAAAAGAAAGTCCTTAATAGGCATAATTTCTTGAAGAGCTTACTAGGCCTAAGCATACCACATGTAAAATATTAATAACACTTAATTATATCTATAGAAATGCCCTTCGAATATTGTTTAAAAAACCAAAAAGAGTAAAAATTATTGAAATGTGAAAAATTATGTTGCGGAAGACTTTATACGTTTTTCTATGATCTTTATAATAAATATTTTTTTAAAATTTTTTAATCAATGTTATAAGAGTATTAGTTAGAAAGACCCTATAAAATTAGTGTGGATCATACAATTTAGAATCACCTTATAATTTTTGTACCAGTGAGCTTTAATGACATGATAACTGTGTGTTTGAATTGACAATAATAAAATTGATTCTGAATAAAATTGATTTTACAATAGCTGATTTTGATAGAAGTAGAAATTACTCCTACTTACTTCAACTCTACCATAATTTTTTTGCATCATAATTAATTTTACCATAATTTTAAAAATAATCTAAACATATAAATTTGATCAAAACCAAGATTGATTCACCTCATCATAATCAATCATGATTCTGGAGGTTATCCAATTACACACTAAAATTATGTAATGTGGTATCAACTAAAAAACTCCAACTATAAATCAATATGATTCATATACAACACAAGAATGATATATTTTGTAAATATTTAAAAAATTGGTTCAACAAAATTATCTTTGACGATAATTTACAAATCAACATATTAATAATAATAAGTCAATCAAGGATTTATTCTAAACATTGGATTTATTTGAGATAGAATATAACATTATTTACTAAAACAAGTCTGTAAGTGTTTGGATGTATGAGCACTAAAGGTGGATGAGCATCACACTAAACTAAGTATATTAAGCTTTTGTGTCTTTAGTTTGAAATTGTTGTGAAAAATATCAAATACATATGTTTTCTAATCGAAAGCAGATACTCACTAAGACATGTAATTAGATAAACTATTTAGTACAATTTGTCACAAAAATGACAATAAAATAAAATTTTATGGGTTTAGAGCCATAGTATATTCATAAAAATTATATCAAAACAAGTAATAATTATATGTTACAAACTAGATCGCACATAACTACTAAATTTCATATGCAGGTCGCAAACAAAGAGAGGATGTGTGCACATGAACAAGGGGCAAAGACAGTATAGGGGATTAGACAAATCGATCGAAGGAAATTAACATTAATATGCAACCTAATTGCTGTACAGGGTCCCTATCATTGCATGATAACAGCAAATGCTTACAGGGTGCAAGTGCGAATAACATGACCCACATTGATTTTATTGCATAACAATCTAGCCTAATGACTTGCCAGCTGGTGCATATAATATATGCTAGTAATAAAAAGGTTTGAACATGAATCATGAATGTATAGCTTGGTAGCTTGTCTTTAACTTCTGCGCCCACCTCTCACAGCTTATAATAAAAGAATATTTTCTAATATGCCTTTATTACTACCTTTGAAAAATCGAAGGTTTCCATTGCCATCAAACGCTCCACTGGGCAATAGAGTGAGAGAGAAAATATACTTTTGCCAACTAAGCACATAAAAATGGGATATAATTGAGACGACTTTTAATTTTTTTGGATGTAGGCTATGGCTTGGCCACAATCAAGAGCTCAAGCTCAGCTAAAATGAAAACCATGTGGTCATATGCAACGAATGATTCAAGTTTTTTTTTAAGTCGAATTATTGGAGTTTGATTCTTGTTAATTATTGGATCCAAACAATATATAATTTGTGTTTTTTATGAAGAAATCAATTGTGAGTTTGGATCAGATCAATATTTTGTAAATATGATTTCAAATCATTTTAATTTTATAAAATTGTCTTAATTAAAAATGAGATTGATGTAAAAAAATTCAGTAAAAAATATTATTATTATCTGTATATGGTGATAAAAATCACTTTTAAGTAATCAGTTTACTATTAAAAAAATGTAAATACAAATGAAAAATATTATAATTGTAAATCAACATTTTTGTTTTGTTTAGATTACATATATTTTTCACTTTAAATAATTCTGTTCCAGTTAAATACAACTACTATTATAATAAATCAATATTATAATAAACAATTTATTTACTGTATTATTGTTGTCATGTAAATTACAATGTTTTCAAAACTAAGTGACCAAATTACACAGTTATTGATTTTAACTAAATTGGATAAAAAGGACAATATTACAACAATTTAAAAAATTAAAAGGATTGAATTGATCTAACTAAATATATAAAGGGAAAAAACAATTTAGCCTAAAAAAATTATTAAAAGAAATATAAAATCCTCAAATTTAGAAAAAATAAATCACAAAATTTCTTTAATTACTTCAAATAACGAACGCATATATGCTTTTTATTAGTGGGAAGAGCAGGGCTGAGTTGATGCATAAGATTGAACTTTTCTTAATAATATATATATATATATATATATATATATATTTAAAAAACTATCTTTTGTTGTAAATATGAATGTTTAATCTCAATTGTTAAATTAAAATAAAAGGCCTAAAGGTAAAAAATATTTTAAAGTTAAATTAAAATCTCGTATAAATTAATATATATATATATATTAATTGTTAATCAACTCTGTACAAAGAAAAGGTAATTAATAATCAATGCTTGTATTAAAATCGAGTGTACTTACAAATAAATAGCACTAGTTAATATATTTGCCAGAAAATAATAGTTAATACTGAAGTATAATAATATTCTTTCCTCAAAAAAAATATAATAGTATTGTATATGTCAAAAACTACTGTAAATAAAGAAATAATATTTACATTAACTTTATTTTGACAAAACTTAATACTAACAAACTCTGTGTAAACAGTTAGACATCTATTTTCCAATGGCCAGTATGTATATACCAAGTTGTATTCTATAAGAAATTGGTGAAAACAATGTTTGCACTGGTATCATTTTTTATTTCATAAACATATGGTCAATAAAATTCTCGAGTTCTTCGTATCGTTAATGTATACGAACTTATTTGGAACATTAAAACTTTAACTGAAGTAGTTGGTTAACGTATTTAATAAAAAATATTCTTAGGCAAACATTATTTATTGTATACATTAATTTCTTCACAAATTAAAATTCGCAATGTTATGCAAGCCATATTAAAATATATATACATATATATATATATATATATATATATATATTTTTTTTTTTTTTTTTTCAAAGAACCATCATTTTAAATTTAAAGCACGTGTAATTTCAGACTAACATGCAGAATCTATTTTTCTTTTACGCAAATTTAAAATTTAAAATACTAAAAATATAAGCAACTATTTATTTGTATTTGAGATTCAAAAACATGAATACAAAAATGACAATCGGTAATTATGTTTCGCAATTCCAAAGAATAATTACGTGTATTCCAAAATTAATAACCTCAACCATCTAATTTATAATTTAAGAGAAGAAGAAAAATCTTCAAAGAGAAAATTCAATCACTGAGAAAATTTAAAGAGTGATTTTCAACAAACTTACAATTTATGAAACATGTATTAATAGTGATTTTCACAAGATATCTAAAATCTTAAAAATTGTAAATAAATCATTTTTTTAAATTTTTACATTAAAATTTATATAGAAATTAATTAATATAAAAATATACAAAAAACACACAAAAATAAATTGTGTCCCATCATTAGTATGAGGCGGGTTTTAATTTTTTTAAATGAGTTGTTTGCTTTTTTTTCATTTTCATATTTTTGTCTCTCCTTTTACAAAATATATATATATATATATATTAAATAAAACACAAATATGAATATATATATATAAATATAATGCATACCTATACTACTTATAATATTTATGTTAATAATTATTAATCAGTGATAATATTTATAGAGACAGTGGTCAAATTGCCACTTTTCTTAAAAAAATTTGTCGATCTACCACGCTCACGGGACAATTTATCCAAATGTCACATGTCATAATTCACAGCACACCTAGGCGAATTAGGTGGCTGATGTGGCGTCCCTTTTTTGCCACGTGGCAATGGACCGTTGGTTATCTAATTTGGTAGAGGGTCCAGCGAAATAAGTGCTGACCGGACCATATCTGAGTGGGCAGGGCAGACACGTGACAATCTGTGGTTGGATACATAATTTGACATGATTGGTAGCGAATTAGGTAATAATTGAACTGAATTAACTAAACAATTTTTTACTTATTATTTTTATTAAATAAAAACTTCATTTAAATATTTTAGATAAAAATTATTTCAAAATATATTTTTAAATGAATGAATTTCTGAAACTTATTATACCTTTAATTTTTTTTATTACATCAAATCCTACATTAAAGTTTTGATTACAACAAATCTTGACTTATTAAATCTTTAACTACTGCTATTTAAAGCTTTGATTTGATAAAATTAAAAATTAAAGATATAATAATTAAAGATTTGATTTTATAAATATAAAAATTAAAGATTTAATAATAGTAGTAGTTAAAGATTTAATAAGTCAAGATTTGTTGTAATCAAAACTTTAATGTAGAATTTGATGTAATAAAAAAAATTAAAGGTATAATAAGTTTTAGAAATTCATTCATTTAAAAATATATTTTGAAATAATGTTTATCTAAAATATTTAAATGAAGTTTTTATTTAATAAAAATAATAAGTAAAAAATTATCTAGTTAATTCAGTCCAATTATTACCTAATTCGCTACCAATCATGCCAAATTATGTATCCAACCACAGATTGCCACGTGTCTGCCCTGTCTACTCAGAGATGGCCCGATCAGCACCTATTTCGCTGGACCCTCTACCAAATTAGGTAACCAATGGTCCATTGTCACGTGGCAAAAAATGGATACAACATCAGCCACCTAATTCTCCTAGGTGTGCTGCAAATTATGACATGTGGCATTTAGACAAATTATTCCGTGGACGTGACAGATCGATAAATTTTTTTAAGAAAAGTGGCAATTTGACCATATTCTCATATTTATTATACTTATTAATCAATTTTGTATGTGTCTACACAGGTATTAAAACTAATAAAGATATGCATACAAAAGAAAAAAGTAAAGGAAAAAAGATTATAAGTATTGATTATTGTCTACTCTAAAATGAAATAGATTGAGGTGGAATTAGAAGAGAGAAAAAAGTGAGAAATGTACTGATATAATAAGCAGTGTGATGAGGAAAAAAAATTAAAAAAGAAAAATAATGACATAAAAATTTGTCCATGCGATAAATGATATAAAAATGTAAAAAGAGGTACATTATTTTATTTCCACGTGATTCTATTCGAAACCGGTGGCTCAAGCGAACGTGAAGGCTGAGCCTAGCCGTTAAATGACGCGGCGAGGCTATGAGCTTGCAGGCTGGAGCTGTTGTCGGTGCTGATTGTCTGTGACTGTCACAAACACTCCCTTCTCCGTCAATTCAAGGCGCCCATTTAAAACCGAAAAATCACATAACGCACTCTTTTCTTAACGAAGCCTCTCCTCTAATAATCAAAAATCAAATCTTTCTCCCACCACCACCACCGCTAAACCAATCCATGCGTCATTCTCACACCAACAAACCTGCTTCGCTTCTCACTCCCTCAAGGTCTTTTTTGTCCTCTCTCTCACCTCTTCGCATTTTTTCAATTCTTCATTTTTCACAAGCATTCATTTGATTCCTGCATTCCGTCGTAACCGCTTTGACTTTTTCGTTGACTCGCGCTGCACGCTTTCCACTCCCATTCCTCGGCGCTAGCTGTTGATCTGCTACCTCCAATCTCTCTGACTGTCTCTCGCGCGATTAATTTTAACCGATTCCATTGTTAGCTTGATTTATTTATTTATTTATTTATTTTTTATTATTATTATTATTATTATTATTATTATTATTATTATTATTATTATTATTATTATTATTATTATTATTATTATTTTACAGTGTTTTGATCAGGTCACTGTGTAGTTTTTAACTTGTGGAATTTGCATTTGCGAATTCGGTGCAATTGCTGTTTGGTTTCTGATCTGAATTACCGTGTGGTGTGGACAGGGAGGCTTTGATGTGCTGACGAACTCTCCAGTGTAGATCTGGAGAGGGAGCAGTGTCCTGGATTGATCTGCTTGGAAGAGAGTTCGAGTGACGCGGAGCGAAGCTGGCGACTACACTGACTTGGAGGTTTGCTGCCAATAATGGCAGCACCCTTGCTACTAATGATATGGTACTTCTTCATGTTTTTCCATTATTTCTCCTTTTTTTTTTTTATTCATTTTATGTCATCACATCATCATTACTGGTGGAGGAAAAGTGTTTTAGTATTAGTATAAACAAGTAGTTTTAACTTATATGAATTCTTAACTTGGCCTGTACATATTGGATAGATTATCTCTTCAGATTGCTTGCTGGTCATCTATGTTTTTAAATTTCGGTCGAGGTTATGTTGTGATTTTAGAAATTGCAGACAGTGGAAAGAAGTGCAACGGCAGTTGTGGTTGTGGAGACTTCTAAAACGGAAATATGGTGGCCACAATTGCGGTTGTGAATCACTGTCTAAACTAGCCCAACAACCCTTGATTTGTATTAAAGACACTTTTTTTTGTGTACCAAATAATTCTAGAAAGTACCGTCGAGAACCATGGAAATCTAAAGAGTCTCTGTGATTTCAGTTCGTTATCTGTGCTTATATCCCATTGGAACATATCTGTCACCATTCTTTTAATTGAGATGCTCATGGTTTTATAAATATTATGAAGTTGGTGAGAAATATTCTATTTTAGATAGCAAGCATTATTTTAGTCATGCACTCTACCATCATTTGGTATATGCCTATACATATCCTTGGCACTAGGATTGAGTACAGGGTAATGCTAGAAAATGAAAAAAAAGTGGCATTATTAGATTCTCTTAAAAATATAGCATTCATGACCATCTATCTTAATGGTTTAGTTTGGTGTTTGTTCTACACTAGAGTGTAATATACAAATGCTTTGCTGCATTACTTAATGCTGTATAGTTTTTATTTCATTTTATATCTCCCCTCTGTTTTGTGCAATAAGATGCTATCCTTAATGATAATTAGTCAACTGTAACGGAAGCAACAATCATGTGTGTTTAATACTTTGAAAATCTTCAATTACTTGATACAAAATGAAATCAAGGTTTGATATATGGTTTAGCTATATTCCTTTTCAACTTCATTTTCCATTTCTCCTCTTGTAGAACTTCAAGGTTGATCTTTATCCATATTGTACCAAATCAAATATATTGTTTCTATGTTCACATTAACTTTTGTTACTTTCATTACAGATGTACAGACATTCCGTTTAAACTTGTTCACTGTGATTCTTTTGATTGCAGGAAAGAAATGGTGATGGGAAGGCTCAAGATTCAGAGCCTCTACCTCCTCATTCAGTTCTGAAGATGGGATTGAGGTTGGTTACAGCTTAGGATATGCCTTTTAATTATGTCCAAAAAGAATATTTTATGGCCTAAAAAATACCAAATCAATTGCCTATAATGCTCTGCTAAAATCCATGCTGTTACATTAGTACTTCTGTTTGCAGCTAAACTAAGACATGTGAATCCCACTTATTGTGTTATCCATGTCAAAAGTTCTAAGGCAGAAAAAAGATGTTCCCCCTCAGATAGTCTCATACAACTTGATGGTTTGATAATTGATATATGGTCTATGGAAATTTTAGTTTGAGCATAAAATCTAATGTGCAAACTTTTGTATCTTATGTTCCTAATTGTTTGAAGAGAACGTAGCAACAGCAGCAGCATGGAGGATCCAGATGGGACATTAGCAAGTGTTGCCCAATGCATTGAGCAGCTGCGTCAGAGCTCATCTTCTATGCAAGAGAAAGAGTATTCTTTGAAGCAGTTATTGGAGCTTATTGATATGCGAGAAAATGCTTTCAGTGCTGTTGGATCTCATTCTCAGGCAGTTCCAGTACTTGTTTCCCTTCTCCGGTCAGGGTCATTGAATGTGAAAATACAGGCAGCAACTGTCTTGGGCTCACTTTGTAAAGAAAATGAGCTGAGGGTGAAAGTCTTGCTTG
>PYAF01002698.1:11540-56896 GCA_007407185.1 Glycine tomentella | reverse complement strand
CTGCTGCTGGTGGTATACCTCCTCTTGTTCAAATTTTGGAGTCAGGATCTGCAAAAGCAAAGGAAGACTCAGCAACAATCCTTAGGAACCTATGCGATCACAGTGAGGATATACGTGCTTGTGTTGAAAGTGCTGATGCCGTTCCTGCATTGCTGTGGCTGTTGAAGAATGGAAGCCCAAATGGGAAGGAGATTGCAGCCAAGACTTTGAATCACTTAATTCATAAATCTGATACAGCAACTATCAGTCAGCTTACAGCATTATTGACTAGTGATTTACCTGAATCTAAGGTTTATGTTTTAGATGCTTTGAGAAGTATGCTTTCGGTTGTTTCTCTTACTGATCTTCTACGTGAAGGTAGTGCTGCCAGTGATGCAATTGTTACAATGATAAAACTATTGAGCTCTACCAAGGAAGAAACTCAGGCAAAGTCTGCATCTGCTCTGGCGGGAATTTTCGAAACGAGGAAAGATGTGCGTGAAAGCAGCATTGCTGTTAAAACTCTTTGGTCAGCGATGAAGTTGCTTAATGTTGAATCTGAAAGTATCTTAAAGGAGTCCTCGCGCTGCTTGGCTGCAATATTTCTTTCCATCAAAGAGACCAAGGATATGGCTGCTATTGCTAGAGATGCATTACCCTCCCTAGCTGCACTAGCTAACTCTTCAGTTTTAGAAGTGGCAGAGCTGGCAACATGTGCTGTGGCAAATCTTATTTTGGATAGTGAAATTGCTGAGAAAGCTGTTGTAGAAGAAGTCATCTTGGCTGCTACCAGAGTATTATGTGAAGGCACAATTTCTGGAAAAACACATGCTGCTGCAGCAATTGCCCGCCTGTTAAATTCTAAGAGGCAAGTTGATTATGCTGTAATTGATTGTGTGAATCAAGCTGGCACTGTTCTTGCATTAGTTTCTTTCTTAGACTTTGCTATTGATGGACATAGTTCCACATCAGAAGCTCTTGAAGCACTTGCCATGCTGTCCAGGTCAGATGTGATCGGTGCACACAGTAAACCTGCTTGGGCAGTTTTAGCTGAATTTCCTAAAAGCATAAGCCCAATAGTTTTGTCTATTGCTGATTCAACGCCAGTGTTGCAGGATAAAGCTATTGAAATATTATCTCGATTATGTAAGGATCAGCCTTTGGTTCTGGGAGACACTGTTGTTACTGCCTCTGGATGTATATCTTCTATAGCTAAGAGGATAATCAATTCTACTTCTAAAAATGTAAAGGTCAAAATTGGAGGAGCTGCTGTTCTTATTTGTGCTGCTAAAGTAAATCATCAGAGGCTGGTGGAGGACCTCAATTTATCAAACTTGTGTGCTAATCTTGTTCAGTCTCTGGTTGATATGCTTATTTCTTCACAGGCTACTTTGGATAATCAGGATGATGACAGCAGGGAAGTTATCAGCATTTGCAGGCATACAAAAGAAGCCAATGATCGTAAAACAAGCACTGGCACTGCTATTATTTCCAGTGCCAACTTAGCTATATGGTTACTGTCTGTTCTTGCTTGCCATGATGAAAAAAGTAAAATTGCAATAATGGAGGCTGGAGCAATTGAGTTTCTCACTGACAGGATTGCAGATTGTTTCTCACAATATAGTCAGGTATTCTAGTGCCATGTTTTCAGTCAATTTGAAATAGGCAGTGGTATCTGATTCTTTCCATAGTAAATATTCACTTATTTGCATAGATGCATCCGTATCTTTCTAAGGTGTTCACAAATACATCCCTCCTCATTGATATAGTAGTTAGATAGCAGATTAGTATATAACTATTATTTCTGTGTGTAAATCTTTGCTCCTTTATGGTGATATGATATGCAGATTGATTATAAAGAAGATAGCAGCATGTGGATTTGTGCTTTGTTGTTGGCAGTATTATTTCAAGATAGGGATATCATACGAGCGCATGCAACCATGAAATCAATACCAGCCCTTGCCAACTTATTGAAGTCAGAGGAATCAGCGAACAGATATTTTGCTGCACAATCAATAGCTAGCCTAGTCTGTAATGGTAGCAGGGGAACACTTCTGTCTGTGGCGAATTCTGGGGCAGCAGGTGGACTTATCTCCTTGCTTGGCTGTGCTGATTCTGATATACAGGATCTTCTGGAATTGTCAGATGAATTTTCTTTGGTGCATTATCCTGATCAAGTTGCTCTTGAGAGGTTGTTTAGAGTTGATGACATAAGAGTTGGTGCCACTTCTCGGAAGGCAATACCTGCTCTGGTTGATCTGCTCAAACCAATTCCAGAACGCCCAGGAGCACCATTTTTAGCACTTGGGCTTTTGACTCAGCTTTCTATAGATTGTCCATCAAATAAGATATTAATGGTTGAGGCAGGGGCCCTAGAGGCACTTTCTAAGTATCTTTCACTAGGTCCGCAAGATGCAACGGAAGAAGCTGCTACAGATCTGTTAGGAATTCTGTTTAGCAGTGCAGAAATTCGGAGACATGAGTCAGCATTTGGAGCTGTTACTCAACTTGTAGCTGTCCTGCGTTTAGGAGGAAGAGCTGCAAGGTATAGGGCTGCAAAAGCTTTGGAAAGTTTATTCTCTGCTGACCATATTAGAAATGCAGAGACTGCTCGACAAGCTGTTCAACCCTTGGTGGAGATTCTTAATACTGGTTTAGAGAGAGAGCAGCATGCTGCAATTGCTGCATTGGTTAGGTTGCTGAGTGAAAACCCTTCAAAAGCACTTGCTGTTGCAGATGTTGAGATGAATGCAGTGGATGTTCTTTGCAGAATTCTCTCATCAGATTGCTCAATGGACCTCAAAGGGGATGCTGCTGAATTATGTTCTGTTCTTTTTGGAAATACAAGGATTCGGTCCACAATGGCTGCTGCACATTGTGTTGAACCTCTGGTCTCTCTCCTTGTAAGTGAGTTTAGTCCTGCTCACCATTCAGTTGTCCGTGCATTGGATAGGCTTGTTGATGATGAGCAACTGGCTGAATTAGTTGCTGCACATGGTGCAGTTATTCCTCTTGTTGGCCTGCTTTACGGTAGGAATTATGTACTTCATGAGGCCATTTCCAGAGCTCTGGTCAAGTTAGGAAAAGACAGGCCAGCTTGTAAAATGGAAATGGTGAAAGCTGGAGTTATTGAAAGCATACTTGACATCCTTCATGAAGCACCTGATTATCTATGTGCAGCTTTTGCAGAATTGTTGCGTATATTGACCAATAATGCTAGCATAGCTAAAGGACCATCGGCTGCTAAAGTAGTTGAACCCCTGTTTATGTTGCTGACAAGAGAAGAATTTGGGCCTGATGGACAACATAGTGCATTGCAGGTTTTAGTTAATATCTTAGAACATCCGCAGTGTCGTGCTGATTACACATTGACTTGTCACCAAGTTATTGAACCTCTTATCCCTTTGCTTGATTCTCCAATATCAGCAGTGCAACAGTTGGCTGCTGAACTTCTCTCGCATCTACTTTTAGAAGAACACCTTCAGAAAGATCCAGTGACGCAACAGGTAATTGGCCCTCTTATACGAGTTCTTGGTTCTGGTATACATATATTGCAGCAAAGAGCTGTAAAGGCCCTGGTCAGTATTGCATTAATATGGCCAAATGAAATTGCTAAAGAAGGTGGTGTTATTGAAATTTCAAAAGTTATATTGCAATCTGATCCTTCCATTCCTCATGCTTTATGGGAGTCTGCTGCCTCTGTTTTGGCTAGTATTCTACAATTTAGTTCTGAATACTACTTGGAAGTTCCAGTTGCTGTTTTGGTTAGGCTGCTTCGGTCTGGCTTAGAAAGCACAGTTGTTGGTGCATTGAATGCTCTTCTTGTGTTGGAAAGTGATGATGGAACTAGTGCTGAAGCAATGGCTGAAAGTGGTGCTGTAGAGGCTCTATTGGAGCTCCTAAGATCTCATCAGTGTGAGGAAACTGCTGCAAGACTCTTAGAAGTTTTGCTTAACAATGTAAAGATCAGAGAAACAAAAGTTACTAAGTCAGCCATCTTACCATTATCCCATTATCTCTTGGACCCACAAACCCAAGCACAACAAGCAAGGCTATTAGCAACTTTGGCTCTTGGTGATCTATTTCAGAATGAGGGTCTTGCTCGGACAAGTGATGCAGTTTCAGCTTGTCGTGCTTTAGTGAATGTGCTTGAAGACCAACCAACTGAAGAAATGAAAGTTGTAGCCATATGTGCTCTGCAAAACCTTGTGATGTACAGTCGATCAAATAAAAGAGCAGTTGCAGAGGCAGGTGGGGTTCAGGTTATACTGGATCTGATAGGTTCAAGTGATCCTGAAACATCTGTTCAGGCTGCAATGTTTATTAAACTTCTATTTTCAAATCATACCATTCAAGAGTATGCTTCTAGTGAAACAGTCAGAGCAATAACTGGTGAGTTATTCTCCTATCCTGCAGTGTTAAATACTTGTTATTTTTACTCTGAACCACTACGGTATATCTTATCTTCACTTTTCATCATATTGAATGGTGTATTTGTTACTTTTCACATGGTAATTTCTGATGTTGGTTTGCTTGTTCTTGAATCAATTAATTGATTCTCATAGTCATAGGTACAGTAGAGCATTTTTCTTTGCTTTTATTAGCAGAAGCATAACTTGATTTTCAATAAATAAAAAAACCAAAAATGTTACATGTGACTTTTAATACATCTTTTGGAAAAATAGCAGAGCTGATTCTGTTTGGTTGATTATTGGTCATGAAACCAAAAATTTGGGGAAGGAACAAATGAATAGTAAAACTTGTGGCCTGTAGTGCACTTAATTGCTTCATAAGTTGAACAGCTTGACTCTTAGTTGTTCTATATAACCTCTTCTAGCTAAAATAGGCACCTAGTCTTCTGTAAATATTCATTAATGTATCAGAAAAAGTATAGGTTGAATTTGAAAGTCTTGTCTGTAGATAAAGGTGCTATTTCTAATCTGAATTCATTGGTGAGCAATGTTGATTCTGTGTGTCTGACAATAAGTTGCTTCACCTTGATAACCTCTCTCTTCAGTATGTAAATATGCCTAACATTTTTATTTTATTTTTGTGTTCTTTTAGCTGCTATTGAAAAGGACTTATGGGCTACTGGATCTGTGAACGATGAGTATCTTAAAGCCTTAAATTCTCTATTTAGCAACTTCCCAAGACTGAGAGCAACTGAACCAGCAACACTTAGCATTCCCCACTTGGTTACATCCTTAAAGACAGGCTCTGAGGCTACTCAGGAAGCTGCCTTGAATGCACTTTTCCTGCTTAGGCAAGCTTGGTCAGCATGTCCAGCAGAAGTTTCAAGAGCTCAGTCAATAGCAGCTGCAGATGCTATTCCTTTGCTGCAGTACTTAATTCAGTCTGGCCCACCTCGCTTTCAGGAGAAGGCAGAATTTTTATTGCAGTGTTTGCCAGGAACATTGGTGGTGATCATCAAGCGTGGTAACAACATGAAGCAATCTGTTGGAAACCCAAGTGTTTTTTGCAAGCTTACACTCGGAAACACTCCTCCAAGGCAAACCAAGGTATTTTTAAAATAATTTCGTATTTATTATCTTGCTTTGTGATCTTCTCCTCTAGTGCACTAGGATTAGTTGAAATGGATGACGTGCTTGTTTTATGTGAGACTAATTTATGACTGTATCTCTATGTCAATCTTTTGCATAAATGCCCAATAAATAATGTTATTATCTGCTATGTCCCTATGGAAATTATGCCAATATGAGAAAATGCCCAATTAGGATATAGACCTTTATAGTTGCTTCCTAGAAAAAAAATCCAGTTGACTATTACATATTCCACTGCAGTTCTGTTGCCAGACTTTAGAATCCAGATTCACCCAAATTGATTTTTTCTTTCCTTTTGAAGTAGCTTTTGACTTAAATGTGATTTGTTACAATATTGATACGGAAGTATATGGTTCTCACTTGTCAAGAGCCACACCCACTTCAATTTCTTTTCTATTGTTTTAAACGCAAGGGAGAATGATTTGCATTCTGAATCTGTGGTTATCACAATATACAATTCGAGGAAAATCAATTTTTCTTTCTATTTTGATGTGATTTCCTACTCGGAAAGTGAATGTGCTAATTATCATGAGAATGTGCTGATCAGGTGGTCTCAACTGGCCCTAATCCGGAGTGGGATGAGAGCTTTACATGGTCCTTTGAGAGTCCTCCAAAAGGCCAGAAGCTTCACATTTCTTGCAAAAACAAGAGCAAAATGGGAAAGGTAATTGTGGAAAAATTGGACTTGTAAATGCAGTCTGTCCATCTTCAATTATTTTGGTTTTAGGCTTCCGCTTAACCCATCTATTTTTTTTTTTTTTATCTGATGACAGAGTTCATTTGGGAAAGTGACAATCCAGATTGATCGGGTAGTAATGCTAGGTGCAGTATCTGGAGAGTACACTCTGTTGCCGGAAAGTAAAAGTGGACCCTCGAGGAATTTAGAAATAGAATTTCAGTGGTCTAACAAGTGATACCCGTTTCTGTCTTTAGTGACAGTTTTGAAATTGGAAAACAGGATACATGGTTGAAAAGAAATTTTTGTCTAAATTTTGTATTATTTATCTTGCTAGTGTACATAGCCACAGTTATTTGTTCTTTGGTCTATAGTCCCAAACAAATTCTTTTAAAATAATATTCTTTTGTAACTTGATCCTTCGTTCCCTAGGTGAAATGCCTAGGGGAACACGAAGATTAGGTCTGCTTCGAATCCTGTATGATTTTTGCACGTTGTCAATTTAAAGTGCGTTGTTTATATATAAATATTTATAGGAGTATATTTAAGATTTTTTTTATGTGAATGATAAATAAATACTATTAATGATTAGATCTTAATGAACATTCAAGATCACCACACAGTGATAAATAAATATTAACGATTAGATCTTATTATGAATATTCAAGATCGCCACACTCACCCAATATGATCAATCTGGATTACCATTTTCCCAAAATTTGGCAATTCAGAATTTGGAACGGTTTTCTACAAATAAATCAAAGCTCAAAATGACAAAATCATTTCATTTTGCCTCTTTCTGTATTAAAGCACCAAATTTCTATATGAAATTCATATCGTTTGTTGGGAATTCATTTCAAGACCTATTGAGTTAAATTTTTTTATAGATTTTATTATTTTACCGATTTTAATTACATCGAGTTAATAAATTTCCTTCTTTTTGCCATTGATTTTCCAATCAAATTCTTCATAACATTCATTAGAATTGTCTTTATGTAGATCTCATATTTCAGAAGCCGAAAGCATTGGTTTTTTATAAACTTCAATTTATTACTTCCTTTTATTTACAGCACCTTCCAAAAATAATAATAAGTGTTTGATATTTAATGATTATTGTTAAAAAATATCACAAAAATCAAAACATTTTATCTATTTAACCATAAGATATATTAGTCGTCACCCCTTTCCCCCTTTGATATGAAAAAAATCACGCATCATTCACAATTCACATACTCATGAATGGATCATATATTACCTCTCGTCTCTAAAAATACAGAAGCAATGAGTTTTTGCACCAATATTTGCGATAAAGAGTCCTAGCCATTGTAGGTGAGAAGCTATATGACTCAAACTCCACCGTAATATATAGGTAGCTCTAATAGCTATGACTCAAATTATATTTAGGGAACTATCACTGTGGGGAACAATGTGACAAAATCTGGTATGAATATCAAGAAATACATTCTTGGTTGATGTAGAAATAAAGAGACAGTACATGTTTGAAATAACATTATTAGCAGAGGAAATTTGAATTACATAAGGATATGAATTATGATCAAATGATACTAGGTACGTACTTGTGGCTTTTCTAATTCAAGAGAGTTTTCAATGAATACAAATTAGAGACAGAGAAGAGATTCTATAGGAAATCAAAACATACTCATCAAATGACAAGCAAAAAAAAATATAGTTGTTAGATATTAGGACACGAATTTGGAATTTGTATTTGTGGAATAAGTCAGAAGACTAGTAATAAAATTCCTGGTCACTTGCCTACTACTAAGAAAATATTTGTACAACTCTAAACAAAGTATTACGTTCTTGATACATAAGAAAATATATATAGTTATATTAATAATTATGTTCAAGTTACTACTTGAGCATAATTTCTAGATGTTATTCATTTAAGTAAATATATATAGTTGTATTTCTATTTTATTATTCATTATTTTTATGTAATACAGGTTGTAGACTTATAGTTGATGGTTGTTAAATTATTAAATTTGACAAATGAAAAATAGAAGTTGTACTGAAAGTGTCAATGCCTCAAGTCCTTTGCCACCATTTACTCCTTCTCAATGTCCTCTTCAACTTGTAGTAGTTGGTGCTCCATCATAATCAGAACAAGTGCCGAAGGTTCTCACACAACAAGGGTTGGAAGCTCCATCTGGACCATCTGAGCTACCAAAGGTACAAAAAAGAAAATCTTCTAGATACCCTTCTGAAGCGTGGAATCATTTTGATAGGGTAAATGATGATTCCTTTTGCAAGTATTGTAAAAAATGCTATAAGGCTAATAGTTCTAAATATGGAACCACAAACTTGAACAAACATATGTATAAAAAATCCTTTTAGGTAGTTTGATAAGAAACGAAAAACAATTGTTGTATGAAAGGGATGTGAGGGTGACCTTAATATTGTTAGCATGAAACTTGTTGATTTCAATCAAGAGAGAACTCTTATAGAGCTTGCAAAGATGATAATTGTAGATGAACTTCCTTTTAAATTTATTGAATATGAAGGGTTTAAGAAGTTTATGGAAGAGGCTCAACCTTATTTTAAAATTCCTTCTCGTGTGACTATTGCTAGATATTGCATTCAAGTGTTTAATGATGAAAAGGAGAAGTTGAAATGTATATTGTTTGCAAATAAACAAATGGTTTCACTTACAATTGATACATGGACATCAATCCAAAATGTGAATTACATGTGTGTGACAGCTCATTACATTGATGAAGCATTTAGGTTGCATAAGAAAATACTGAAATTTTGTTTGATTGGTGACCACAAAGGTGAAACTATAGGGATGGACCTAAAGAATTGCTTGAAAGAATGTGGGATTAAAAAAAACATTGTGTAACAGTTGATAAACCAAGTGCTAACAATGTAGCCATTTTATATTTGAGTAGAGGTCTTAGTGTTTGGAATGATCATACTTCGTTGAATGGAGAGTTCTTGCATATGTGGTGTTCCACACACATTTTGAATTTGATTGTATGTGATGGGTTGAAGGAAATTGACTCTTCAATTAGTAAAATAAGGGTTGCATGTAAGTTTGTAAGGTCTTCTCCAAGTAGGTTGGCTACTTTTAAGAGGTGTGCAGAGGAAGTTAGTGTAAATTCGAAGGCAATGCTAACCATTGATTTGCCAGCCAGGTGGAACTCCACCTATTTGATGTTAGATGTTGCTGAAAATTTTGAACAAGCTTTCAATCATTTTGAGTATGTTGAGGTTGCATATGTGCTCACTCTTCTAACTAGTGAAGGAGGATGTCCTGAAGAGATGGATTAGAAACGTGCTTGTGTGTTTATGAGTTTTTTGAAAGTTTTCTATGATGCAATTCTTTCTTTTTCTGGGTCACTACATGTTATATCTAACAATTTCTTTAAGAAGTTGGTTACTATTCAGAAATGCCTAAATAGGTGGAGGCATGAGGATGATCCAGTGATACAAAAGATGACAGCTAATATGGAACTGAAGTTTAACAAGTGTTGGGAGAGTGGTGAGATTAACTATCTTCTATTTGTGACTGTTTTTCTTGATCCGAGTTATAAATTTGATTATATTGAGTTTTGTTTTAAGAAAATGTATGGTGTTGACAAAACCAAAGAGATGTTGAAAAAATTGGATGATCTCATAAGAAAAATGTTTGTTGAATATGCTTCGAAACATCCCATTTACATTGATAGTAGTAATTCTAGTAATTTGGCTTCAAACTGTGCTTCACAAGGTAATCCCAATGATGTTGATGAGGATAAGGATTGGGACGACAAATCTAGATTGAAAATGAAGTAAAAAAACATGTTGAACAACAAATGAGTGAGTTGTATAAGTATTTAGAGGATGACAATGAAGATGACAATCTTGGATTTAACATTTTGTCATGGTGGAAAATGAAAGCATTCAAATGTCATGTTCTTTCTTTCATGACTAGAGATATATTGACCATTCGTATGTCTATTGTGTCATCCGAGTCTGCATTCAACACAAGAGGTCGAGTACTTGATCCTTTTTGTAGTTCCTTAAGTTCCACTACTATTGAAGCTTTGATTTGTGCCCAAAATTGGCTCAAAACTAATAAGCAAAATGTCAATGAATTGCGAGTTTAATTAGATAAAACAGAAAAGATGAAATCAAATATTGAATAATAGTTTTTTTTTTCAATTTATTTACAGTATGAATATGAATTGATATTATGTTACAATGAAATTTTCTTTAAATTTTTATAGTTGCATGGTCTAGCTTTAAATATTGCTAATGCCGGGACTACTCTTGGGAGTATTAGTATTGGGAGTTAGGACCATTAGTTCTTAAGGTAATATTTTTAACTTAGTTTATGATATGATTTCTTTTTTAGCATATTTCTTTTTTCTATATAGCATAATTTAAACTTATTATTAATATAATAATTGATTTTACTCTTTTGCTTGGAGTGTTTCTATGTGTGAGGTATAATAACCTAGGCTTGTTATGAAAAGAAATAAAAATTTAAATTTATAAAATTTTGTCACAAAAGCCTTAGTGACGGAATTAGCGACAGATTTAACGACGGAGTCTGGCGCCAGGAGCGCCAGAGTGGCGCCAGGAGTGCCACAGATGCTGGAAGTTGGCGCCAGGAGTGCCATAGATGCAGGAAACTGGTGCCAGGAGCGCCAGAGTGGTGCCAAAGGCGCCAGATGCACTGGAAAATGGCGCCAAGAGTGCCAAAGTGGCGCCAAGGGCGCGACATGTCAGTCAGGCCACCTATAAAAGGCCAAATCGTGATTTTTCCAGAGGAAACCACTATTCCTCTTCCTCCTTGAGCCCAGACACCATTGTTGCACTCTAAAAGCTTCAAACCTTCACCCTAAATCACTAAAACACCTCCTAATCATCTATAAACTTGATTAGAACCATTTGAAAGCCAAAATCCAACCTTGGTTGTGACAATTTGTGAGAGAAACCTATTCCCTTGAGGTTTTGGAGAGTTTGAGCTGTGGGAGAGGAAAAAGGGAAGCCCAGGACACTAGAGCTAGGAGAAAGACTTCTCCAGCCTTTCCTCTATTGATCTGAGGTAAGAAACTCCTATTTTAACCGTTTAATTTGTGGATTGGGAATTGGATGAATAGTGACCAATTGATGATAGGGCTGGAATTAGGCTTAGGTTCTTTAGAAAAGTATAGTCAGGAGGTTGTTCTGAGTAACATGGAACTTTGAAATTGAAATTGTGATGAAGTTTGAGTCTGGCTCTGGGAAGGAAGAAGGGT
The DNA here is from genome assembly GCA_007407185.1 of Glycine tomentella. Classification (NCBI taxonomy): domain Eukaryota; kingdom Viridiplantae; phylum Streptophyta; class Magnoliopsida; order Fabales; family Fabaceae; genus Glycine; species Glycine tomentella. The sequence goes on along the minus strand of PYAF01002698.1, from coordinate 45,434 downwards.
GTGTGAATGGAAGGTACTGTGGCCTGGGTTAGCTTAAGTACCTTTACAAAAGTTGTTCATAAGGCCAAATGAACGGTGAAAATATGTTGATATATCTGATTTGGCTGAGTTGGACAACTGTTGGATTTTTGGTATTTATAAAACTGTGAATTGAATTGTACATAGTTTTAAAGGAACTCTGAGGCCTTAGTGAGACTGAGGCAAACCATTGAGGGTCAATGCAGGACCTAGTAGAAGCTGGACTAAGATAAACCTTAAGTTAGAAGACTCTAAAATGTTTATGAGAGGAAGGGTGTTTCCTTCCATATAAACGGTTGAACACCGTTTCTGATTGTTTATTTCGTGCCTATTGTAGGGCGTGAGACGCATAACACTAGTGGAGGGCATCACGAGACTAGGAGAGTTGTTTCTGAGCTACTACCAGGTAAGCTCAGTGTTCTTGGGGATTGTTTTCCCCTGCTGGTGTTCACTGCACCCACATTGGGTGTTTGTTTGTTATATCTTGTACACTTATGCTTTATGATGCTATGACACTGAATTATGTGTTTGATATTGATGAAATATCTTGATGATATATGCTGGCAATTGAATGCTACCCAAACCCTGAGATAGGGTGTACTTGTATTGGCTACACTGTGATGGTGTATGTTGCGTTGATTATGATGACGGGATTGAGTACACTAGTATAGTGTATGCTTGTATGAATTCTGTATGAGATGATTGTGATGTGCTTGTATGAGATCTACTGGCCAATAGTATGAGGTACTATGGACCCCTTGGGAATGTTCCCACTCGGTGGATGATCTCCCTTGGGATAATCCATAGGCGTCCATGTAAACCCTGAGTAGATGTTCCCACTCGGTGGATGATCCTATTCAGGTATTGGGTGGCAAGTCCTGAGTAGATGTACCTACTCGGTGGATGATCCTATTCAGGCATAGATTGAGTGAATTCTAAGTAGATGTACCCACTTGGTGGATGATCCTATTCAGGTACTCAGATGAAAGTCCTGAGAGAATGTACCCACTCGGTGGACGATCTCTCTCAGACACTGTGTATTGTTTGTATATGCTATGTTGAGATGTTCTGTGAACACAACTTGTTCTTGTGGACCGTGAAGGCTGATTTCATGATGAGATTTTATATGATATGTTATCTGCATACATGTATATGTGTTGGAAAGTGAACCAGGGGGAGGGTAACCTCTGAGAACCCTGAGTTTACTGGGATGATTATCTCACCCCTGTTTGGGGTTCATGTTGCAGGAGCTGAGACCGAGGTCACTGAGAGATCCCAAGGCAAGAGGCCTGAGCTGGGATAGAGTGAAGATAACCTTAGGTTTAGATGACTGAGCTTGCTAGCTCACTTTTGTTTATTTTGTTTGTATTTTGATGTCTAGGGCAATCGTATAGCTTTGGAAATGATGTATGACATAAATTCACCATATATGTATAAAAATGTATTTACAATGGATTCAGGCTTCCATATTTGTTTATTTTCATGCTTGCTGCGTTACTATGATATTGTATAATGTTAATACGTCAGGTGCACACGGGGTGTTACATGAGGTTGACTAGTTGAGCAATTGTCCAACATTATCATTACATTGCAGTGTTTATATTTGTAGTATTATTTACTTTTTAGGATGTTTTAAGTTTATTTTGTACCAGTGTATACTTTATAAGATTGCACTAAGTTTGCAAGACAATTTGTTATTTGCTTTATGGTTGAAATTTGATTTAGTATTGTTTGCTTTATAAATTAAATGTTTGTTGTTTACTTGTTTTCAATTTAATTTTATGATTTAGTTAATATGTGCATTGAAATTGGTGGTTAAATTTTTTATGTAATTATATTGTAAGTAATTGTATTGTAAATTCTAAAAAATATTTTAAAAAATCTAAAAAAATTATTTCTGGACCTTTTTTATATAAATAATATGATATGATGATTCAATCCGATCAAATTTATTTATGATTAGATTAGTTTCGATTTGAAAAGAAAAATATGCAAACTCAACCCAATATTTCTTGTTTGGATTGACTGATGGGTTTCATCATATACATAATCCAACCCAACGCGTGTCCCGTTTAAAGTTACATTCACGTCTTGGACCACCCACCTTGTCGGGCCTGTTTCATTGATTGGAGCACTTGTGCATTGTTAGCTTCACCTATTGGTTGTCTCAGTCTTTGTCATCCCAATTCATTGCAAACGCATTTGATCTTTTATCATTGAACATCGTTGGTGGCACAACCTACAATTGTGAACAGAATTGGAGATGACAGAATAAGAGAACACGACAAGGAGAAGAAAAAATGTTGTTCTCTTTGGAGAAACAACTTAAGATTCCACAGAGTGCAATTGTAACTAATTATCAGTTGAGTTGAGATCATACTAATATTACATAGAATGAAATTACTAAATATTAATCTTTATTTATTTTATTAATTATTAGTATAATTATACTTTATCTTTTAAAATACGTCTCCTTCACTAAAAGCATTAATTAGTCAAATTATCATGTCTAAGTTGTTTTCTTCAATAACTTAAGATTTCTTCAAAAACAATTAATATGTTCAGCTGTTTACTTGCAAGATTTTTTTTTTCGTGTGTGAAGCTTTATTCCTGACCCACACCACACAATTTGATTATTTACTAGTATCTATCTAGGCATTTATTTTATTTATGTAATGAAACTAAATACTTAAGAAACCTTTTGCCTTATGTGTTTGATTTTTTATTTTTATTTCGTAAAAGGAAAGGAATGAAAATAAATGTGGGGGAGCCCACACAGTGGCAAAGACAAATCGACATCGGCAATAAAAGCCCGTTTCATTCTCAAGCACGTAAAGACACGGTGGGGCCACCGCGCGTGACGTTTCGCTTCGTCGCTGCAGTGTTGCGCCCTTACTCCTCCTAATCATCATTTACAATAATCACTTACTATTACAAACACTAATCATGCCACTTTCCTTTCCCCATTAATTAAGCACTTAGTAACAGTATAATTCCACCCGCAACAAAATGCACTAGTTTTGTTTGTTTGTTTTATCCACTCTCACTCTCACTCACACACAGCCACACAGGGACGAAACGAAACGATACGATCCATGGCGATGATGATGCACACTGCGCACCATCACTTCACTAATTAACACTAATCGTTACTTAAATCAGTTAAAACGAGGCATCAGAACAAGTGCAAGTGCCAGATCTCGATCTCGATGCGGTGGCGGTTGCTGCTTTTGTTGCTTTTGGAGCTAACGGCTCGCTCAATGCCGGTTCCGATCACGTTTTCCGCTCGCCTCGTTCACCGCTTCGCCGACGAAATGAAACCTGTTCGGCCTCCGACCGGCTACTGGCCGGACCGGTGGAGCATGGGCTACTACCGGATGCTTCTAACCGGCGACATTCTCCGGCGCAAGATCAAAGTCGGAGGCACACGCTACCAGCTACTGTTTCCTTCTCACGGTAGCAAAACGATGTCGCTCGGCAACGACTTCGGCTGGTAATAATAATAATAATAATAATAATAATAATAATAATAATAATAATAATAATAATAATAGTTATAATAATCCCTAATTCCTCTCTCTTCTTCGGTTTGAATCTGATAATGCGTCTCTGGTGATTAGGTTGCATTACACGTGGATTGATATAGGAACACCGAGCACTTCGTTTCTCGTCGCGTTGGACGCAGGGAGTGATCTCCTTTGGATTCCGTGTGATTGCGTACAGTGTGCTCCATTGTCATCGAGTTACTATTCCAATCTGGTATGAATATCATACCTAATCTATTTTTTCTTTGATTTCCCTTACTATGTAGAATAAACTATGATTAAGCATAACGAGGTGTCACATTAGTTCTTCAAACTAAGGAAAATTTAAAATAAGTCCATGGAGTTTCTAGTTGTTTCATCTTGAGATTTTGGTCTCTTAAACATATGATAATATTATCATTTAAGTCACATTTTTTTTGAACTTTGGATTAATGCGATTGGCGGATTGCAGTTTCAGACAGGGACTTTTTTGAAGTTTCTTAGTTTCGAGGACTAATGTTTATGTGACTAGGCTTTATACTTTCAGGAACTAAAATGTTGTTTACACTACTATGTAACTTGTAGTCTCAATATCTTAATGTAATAAAACTAATACAATATCGGATTATATTAGCTTGTTTTATTGATTGTTTAACATATAGTTAATCATGCGAATTGAAACCCTTGATTGGATAAGGTTTCAATTTGAGTGTAATGTGACACTAACACAAAACATGGCACCTTTCTGGGTGTAATGGTTCACTGAGGTTTAGAATCTATAACAGGTTTAGCACTTATTTCCAGTAATTGATTGGCAGGTGCTCCTTCACATATGGGGCATCTATTATGCAGGATAGAGATCTGAATGAGTATAGTCCGTCTCGGTCGTTATCCAGTAAGCATCTATCGTGCAGTCATCAGTTGTGTGATAAGGTTTCGAATTGTAAAAGTTCACAGCAGCAGTGTCCATACATGGTCAGTTACTTGTCGGAGAACACGTCGAGTTCTGGATTGTTGGTTGAGGACATATTGCATCTTCAGTCAGGCGGCAGTTTATCAAACTCATCTGTTCAGGCTCCAGTTGTTCTTGGGTGTGGCTGACTGCCCTGTCTTTGTTACTTCAACATCACTTTCCCTGATGATCTATTCTTTTTTTAATTAAAAACAAGTTTCCTGGTTTTTTCTCTGACGTCAGTTTTGTTGAATGCAGGTGTGGTATGAAGCAAAGTGGTGGTTATTTGGATGGGGTTGCTCCAGATGGCCTATTAGGTTTGGGGCCTGGGGAGAGTTCAGTTCCAAGTTTTCTTGCTAAATCAGGATTAATCCACGATTCTTTTTCCTTGTGCTTTAATGAAGATGATTCTGGTAGAATATTTTTTGGGGACCAGGGACCAACCATCCAACAGTCTACTTCATTCTTGCCTTTGGATGGATTATAGTATGAAATTCTGTACTTTAAATTAGTTTACAATATTTCACTGCACTAAAATATACTTTAGAAAATGGTGTCACGGTGCTAATTATGATAAATTTCCTGGTCAGTTCAACCTACATTATTGGAGTGGAGTCATGTTGTGTTGGGAATTCTTGTCTTAAAATGACAAGTTTTAAAGTGCAGGTTGATAGCGGGGCATCATTTACATTTCTTCCTGGCCATGTGTATGGCGCAATAGCTGAGGAGGTACTTTAGTTTTCTAAATTCCATTTTTGTAAATTTCTTCTCGGTCTTTTAATATGATTTTGTTTGTGATAGTTTGATCAACAAGTAAATGGTTCAAGATCTAGCTTTGAAGGATCTCCTTGGGAGTATTGCTATGTTCCCAGGTGAGTTTTCTGGATAGATCTCTGTCTCTCTTCCCTCTCGCGTTGGTGCATGATTTCCTAATTGGTAGAATTTTCTGTTCTCTTTGATGGCTTTATTTATTTATTATTATTTTCTGAGTTAGTTCGCAAGAGTTGCCAAAGGTTCCCAGCTTAACTCTCACGTTCCAACAGAATAACAGTTTTGTGGTCTATGACCCTGTATTTGTATTCTATGGCAATGAGGTGGGTGTGAATTAAGTGATCCTGGACTAAAATTTCGACATATAATTAACGATGTTACAAGAGGCTTCATTATAAGAATAGTTGTAGGCTTGTAGCTAAATTAGGTCGATCGGTCCTCTCTGTGCAGGGAGTCGTTGGATTTTGTTTAGCCATACAGCCAACTGAAGGAGATATGGGAACAATCGGACGTAAGTTTACATATTTTCCTTATCAAAGTCTACTGATTACCCATACTCTGGAATATGGTATTAAAAGATACTTTGATCTTAAAACTTCTAAAATCTTTTGGCAGAGAACTTCATGACAGGATACCGTTTGGTATTTGATAGGGGAAACAAGAAGCTAGCGTGGTCACGCTCAAATTGTGAGTCATAGTACTTTGAGTTTATAAGCTAATATATTTTAGGTTTAGTTCTAATCATTCTACTTAGGCAATGAAGCCGACTTCTTGTGAGTTCTTGGTCTCTTAACCATTTGCCTGATGCTTGATGCAAAGGCTTTTTTTTTCTACCTTAACTCTGTTCTTCCCATCTCCCTTTTTATTCCTTTTGCTTATATACAGTCTACATGCATCTGTAGGTCAGGATCTGAGTCTAGGCAAGAGGATGCCCCTTTCTCCAAATGAGACTTCATCAAACCCATTGCCTACAGATGAGCAACAAAGAACGAACGGGCATGCAGTTGCTCCAGCTGTTGCTGGAAGAGCTCCCCACAAACCTTCGGCTGCTCCATCTCGGATGATTTCATCGTGCCGGGTACATTGGCACTGCTATTTGTTTCTTCTATTTCTACTTGTGTCTGCCCTTTACTGAGACAGACACGTTCTTATTCTTATGTATGTCAACTAGCCTGCCTAGATATAGTTACATGTATATCCAAATATGTATCCATTTTGTCCTCCTCCTAGCTTTGTAAGTATTTTAGATCTTACACCATCCAATGCTGTTATTTTTTTAACATTGCCAGCAGCATGTTAGATTCTTAACACGTACTGGACCATTATCTGTTAGCCCCGCTTTTGGTCGGGTGAGGTTATGTAAATTAATATGCTTGGTGTTATCCCATGACTGCCTTTTAATTTAATTCATTTTTTCAGTCAACTAATTTATGTTACTTGGTTGATTTTGTTTGAAATTCTAGGGGACTGTGAAATACCGTGTTGACTGTTGAGTATGACATTTAATTTTAAAATATTTTCTATAAAATAATTTCCGAATCTAGTATATTTGAAGAGTGTAAGTTTTTCTATTTTATAGTAGTATTTGATATCGCAAGTCGCAACAAAACTTAAATCATGTTTCTCAGATTTTTTTTAATAAATATTTTAACAATTAAAATTCGAGTTTTACCTAACCTTTAATGCAAATTGTCATGCGAATTATTGAGACAATGAATTATAAAAAGGTCTAAGTGAACTTTTAAATAGCCAATAGCCTCATGTGAAGCAATTTGCATTTGCTGCCTCATAATTGCGTTCATTTAAATGCCCTGAATAGTAGAGAACCCTGCGCTTATTTATCCAAACATCTTGAAATCATTTTGTCGTTTTGTGCATGAACATCATATAGATAATCAGGGCCTAATGGTTCTAGCTAAGAGAGCTAATTACTAGGCTGGGTCAGTACGAGTTGTTAGCGAATCCCCAATGACTGAGTAATCAGAGGGTTATATTTCAATTAGAGGAAGGTTTTATTTAGTCTAGTGGAACTTGCAATACCAATATTGCTATTGGCACTACCCCTGCTGGCTTCAATTTGTTTTTTTTTTTTAAATTGTCCTTTCCACGCAAATATGATTCTGTTGAACAAGTCTCTAACAAAATTCTATTTACGTTGCACACATGGGAGGTAAAAAAATAAAGCAACATAAACAACTAGGGTGTAAAAAATGATGCAACGAAAATACGATTCAACAACAACAAAACCTACAATAAAATCCAAAAAAGAGAAACAAGGGTGCTTGATCTCATTGGGGCAAGGTGCTGTGTGGATCGACGGCAAATTGCATGGAGGGAGGGTGGCACGTGTGCCGATCAACAATGGGTTACATGGAGGGACGGATGGCGCGGTCATGGATCGACCATGTGTTGTGTGGGGGGAAGGGCGGCACACACACAATCTAGAGTGGTGGCGTGGAGGGAGGGGTGGTGTAGTCTAGGTTGGGATAGGGGCGATGGTTTTGGATATGAGGAGAAGGGAAGGGAAAGGAGAGGGGTGGAGGAATTTGGTTAGTGGACAAAATAGAAATTTTACAGAGTTAATAGTTTAAATAACAAATATGAAACTGAGAATAATTGTTCCCTTAGTTTAGTAATTGTATCGGATGATGCACCCATATTTTTTATGACAGAATGAACTACAAATATATATATATATATATATATATATATATATATATCTAAGATGCTAATTTTTAGTTAAGAAAATGTAATACGTTGTTTATCTTAATTAATGATAAGTGAAACATCAAATCAAAGTAAGAGATGTAAGAGATCGATTGGCTTAATGAGTAAAAGTTAAAGAAAATTGAGAAAATAATATATGTACTCACTTGATGTAAAGGTTTCATATACGGTCATTTAGTAGGTGTTTTAGTAGGTGTTTGTTTCTGCATCCGTCTTCAATTTTACGTGTTACCCAAAAGTGACAACATCCATTAATCTTATTAACTGAACAGATGTTTTTTAAATAAAAAATAAATGCAAAAATAATGGAATGAAAATTACTTTAATACCCTCAATTCGAGTCGGGAAAATCATTAGTAAAATATGTTACTTTTTTTTAGAGAAGTTTAAAGAATATTTTTTTTTCAATTAAAAAAAAGATATATACATGCATTGTATTTAGTCCTGTTGTCATCATTATTGTTTTTCGACGCAACTCTGTTATATATTCCATGCCACCGAGACTGTAAGCCAGCAGAAATTTGACTTGTATTCATTCTTAAGCCAACAACAACATAATTCATTGGACTACTAGTTGACAACATAAAGTGAATTCATTGGACTTGTATTCATTATGAATGCCACTATATCTTCTCCAATGATGTTGCAACCGAAGATTTGATAATTAAGATACTTAATGTACAAAATAATATATCGTAAAACTATAGAATAAAATTTGCTAAATAATCAGAAGCTTTAATTCTCCAACAATGGGAATATTGGAAAGAAACTATATAGACAACCGTTATATATCTGGTATAGATTCTTAAAATATCTGGTGCGTGCATGAGTTTAAACATTAAACTATACTAAACACTTTCCCCATCTTCGTGAGTTCCCTTTATATTGTGACTGACCTCAACATTTGGTCTTTCTTTAAACCCAAAAGGAAACAATACATACACACTAGAGAAGACGTGTAACGATTCCTATTGCAACTTTGGTCTCAATTTCCAAATTAAAGTCGTTCGTTCCTTTTATGATAATCAAAGAGTATCTACAATCCAAAAGCTAGCAAGAAGAAACCACATGAATATATATATATATATATATATATATAGATATATATATATCAATGAGATGTTTTTCAATGCCGTCCAAATTAAAGTTTAAACATGAGATGAGCTTCATAAAAATGCAAATCCCATTTATCATGTGTGTCCACAGCAAGTTTCTAAAAGCAACAATGACCAATTTATTACTAATAAGTTTTATTCCACGTCTCACGTCTGTACTATACACTTGTTTATCATCTTTTTCTGCGTAAATATAGTATGATTAAACTTTTTGCTCTCTTTGATCTCGAGGTAAATTAATACTAGTACAATTCATGTCCTTTTCTCAACTAATCAGGGGAGCATTAACGTTAAATTTACTTTTGAATGAAATGCTTTCAGTTTCAGCGAGCTTTGAAGTGTTTAAATCCACCTAAATTGATTTTGGGTCTTCAATAAATTTCTAAACAAGGCACTTAATATAAGAAAAAAACAAATCCAACTTCTCTCGTAAACTAAAATTAATTTATACACCTTATCTTTTAGGAAAATTAAACAAAAAACAATTAAAAAGTTATAATACATAAGTTAATTTTAACTTGTGAATTTTTTGATTTCTTGTGAAAATTTCCAAAAAAAAATTTAACTTGTGAAAAAATTGATTTATCTTATTTTTTATTTCTTCTTTTATGAATTATTATTAATATGTTAATGCAAATGAAACTAAGCCTTTGGTGTATACTTCCGGTACTTCAAAACTTAAGCACATGCTTTAGTTTAGGGTGGTATCCTGACGCATGCTTCTCTTTTCTGTTCTCACCCACACTTTTCGTTACATTTTCTTATTTTTATCTTTTCCTTATCACTCTACTTTTGTTTTCCAAAATGGGACTGAGTTTTTAGCAGTTTTGCTAATTGAAAAAAAGATTATTTTGTGGGTTAGTTAAATTCATTCAAATTGCTTCTTTTGGTTCCCTTTATAGAAATATCTTAGAAACAGAAGCCAAAATGTCACCTTTATCTTATCGAAAAAGTATCAATGAGAATCAAATATCCCAAATTCAAACAAGATGGGAAAATAATTTAAAAGACAATACTTCTTTGGTCATTTGGTCTAGTAGCTTGTGATATCGATGATAACTATTGAGGCATTTTTCATTGTCTAATGGAATTCTTGAACCCTGCATGACATGCATGAAGAAATTAATTATGCCGCTTCGAATTACTTCTTCGTGACTAAGCTAAAAGAATTTCTTATAAAATATTGCTTCATACTTTTAGATAACATAAACAAGTATTTCTAGTGAAATGTCGAAAGATTTTAGGAGAAAGCGTTATGAATATTGTCACAACGAGTCCAAAGAGTATCGCAATGAGAGACGATTGATTTTTTTATTTTAAAAAGAGTAATTGGGAGTTTTATTACTTAAAATCAAGAAATATGGGAAAATCCTTAGTTTTAGAAGACTGAAATTTAATTAAAATATGAGTTGGGATCATGAGTCTGGCTAAGGAATGATGATTTTGTGAATTTTATTTTAGCTTGATCGATAATTTCCTTATTATCTTTTTGCAAAGTACAAACTTCACATATATATGTGAAGTTTGATTGCATGGCTTTAAGTTGACTGAAATTTTATTAATGGAGGGTAAAAGGCACATAGCCGTTGCAATATGAAGGATTATCTTTGTCAATGGTGCTAAATGCTTGCACTTGCATCACTTCAAATACAATCCCCGTCATTATCTGTTCCACATTATGTTGTTCATTCAATCGGATATGTGCATGAGTCGGTGGAAGCTGCTTTCAGTCTTTCACTTTCGTCCTCAAAAAATTATTGCTCTTCAATAAGAGAGTTCTCAATATTAGCTGTCATTTGATATGTCAATTTCTTTTTACATTTCAAATAAATAACTTTGTCAAGTGTCAACTGAACCGCAAGCAGTACCATTAATTTTTACTATTTACATATATATTTGCGAATGAAAAAGGTGATACAGGAATGCGTTCCTTCTTATCTACTTTCTTGAACCCCATGTAAAAACTTTCTCGATTAAGAAGTTATAACCCGTTCTAAGGTTCTTTATTCAGTGGCGTAGGTAGGGACCATTACACCTTTCCATTCATATCGATCATTGAATCTGAATGGTAAAAAAGTCTATATATAATAGTGTATGAATAACCTTTAAAATTATGATAGATTATGGTGATAAGAGTCAATCTTGATTTTAATTAAATTTTATTTTTTTAGATTATTTTTAAAATTATGATAAATTAATTATGATAAAAAATCATGACAAAATTAAAGTTAATAAGAATAATTTTTATTTTTACCAAAATCAATTTTAGTTAGAGGTGGTAAAAATATCCCAAGGTAAGTAAAAGAAAAGTTCTTCAAATAGCAGCATTGGTTTTTAGATCATTAGAAGGTAAGTGAGTGAGGAATCTTTTTCTGTTTTGCAAGAAAGTTCCTTGTAACTTCTTATGGTTTTGGACCTTCTTTTCTCTCTATATAAATTCATCTCCTACGCTCGCACACCGTCAATGTTCAACCCATCTAATACCTACTAATTTTCTCTACTCATCAAGAACTTCCCAGCTTGCTTTCATATTGGTTTTGATATTAAATATACAAAAATGGGGGTTGGAGATTACTGGTCTGATTTAATGGGAAGTGGGAATGGCAACCACCAACACAACAATAAGAACAAGAAGCAATTACAGACCGTAGAGCTGAAGGTGATGATGGATTGTGACGGCTGTGTGCTCAAGGTTAAGAAAGCTCTCTCTTCATTAGATGGTAAGTGTTACGTTTTCCCTCAATTTTATTCTTAAAATCAGCTTCCATGAGTAGTGTGCCATATTATTATAATATATATATATATATATATATATATATATATATATATATATATATAAAATGCTAATACAACACTCTTTTACGTTGATATTTGTTGAAAATTACAAAATGATGTTTGGTATCACTCTTTATTTTATGAATTTCACTTATAATTTATGGTTTTCAATAAATTTTAATAAATAATAAATAATATGTTAAAATAAAAGTGTTAGAGAGTATGTTATTAATTAATAGTGTGATATTTTTCTTTTGGTGATGAAATTAACTAAGAAATGGTGGTGTAAGTGCAGGAGTAAAATCGGTGGAGATAAACACGAAACAGCAGAAAGTAACAGTAACTGGTTATGTGGAACCAAACAAGGTCTTAAAGAAGGCCAAGTCAACAGGGAAAAAGGCTGAGATTTGGCCTTACGTGCCTTTCAACATGGTGGCTAATCCATATACTGTTCAAGCTTATGACAAGAAGGCTCCTCCGGGATATGTGAGGAGAGTGGACAACTCTGCTGCCACCATAGGAACAGTGACAACAGCATATGCAGATCCATACACCACCATGTTCAGTGATGAAAACCCAAATGCATGTTCCATCATGTAGACACTAGAGTCTAGAAAGATTATTATTATGAGAAAAAATAAATTAAAAGTAGTGGTGTTTTTACTTTTTTTCTCACGGCACTGTAAATTTTCAAGTTTTAAATATATACATAGTTTGCTTTATTTTTAAGGTGTTTGTTTTGCTAAAGTGTGTAGTAGTGTGATGAGGAAACAACAATAAAAGTGAGATCTAAATTAATTTTTAAAAGAAAATTTTAACTTATATATTAGACCTTTTTATTGACGTATATATGTGAATTATTTTTTTGTCAATGTAAGAGATCTTTTTTATAAGTATTAATAGCAAATAATTAATTTTTTTAATGAGTTTAAAATGCTAAACTTTAGTTGTTTTATTGTTGGAGTTAACCTCGTGAGCCTTACTTCTTGTGTGTAGTCTTGACGTACGTTTGGGGACCTTAAATAGCGTTTGGTTTGTTACTTGTTAGGGAGGCAACGTTTGATTTGATGAGTTGTGTTGTTCTTCCAGACTGTTTACGTATGAATTGTGGCTTTCTTTGTTGCAGGGCTATAAGCGAACCGAACCCTGTATCTGTATGTACGTAGTGTAGTGTAGTGTAGATTTTACCTTACCCAGATGTCTAACAGGTTGAACATAGAAACGCAAATTTGCATTGGGAGAACTACAATAATCTATCTAATCTTTATGATGAACATATTAGGGTGTGTTTGCATTTGGAATTCGGTTGACACCAACTTGAATGGACGTTTTCTTTGATGACACAAATTGTTCTTTCTCTAGGTGATTTTTAAAGTTGACACAGAAACGTGCGTATTAAGGGCAAGATCAAAGACTTTTAAAGTTGAGTGTTATTAAATATACTGTGTTTAAGTGTTTTTATATATGAAGGATTTTTTGTTTTGTTTTGAAAACTAGTCTTTTATTCCCCTAGCAAAAGTGGTTCTCGATCAATCAAATGTTACTTATGTGCTTGAATGAATGTTAGCAAAATTAATTTAATTTATAAAATTGATTTTAAAATAAAGTGATATTTATATTTTAAAATTAAGTTAATCATAAAATTTGGTATATTTTTTTTTATCATAAGAAAAGTGATTCCCCAATTAATTTTACATCCAAAATGTCAATTGGTAATTGATCATTTTATTTCTTGGATGTGTAACTAAATAGAGCTTAGTCTTTAAAATATGATTTCTTGGATGTGTATGATAATTATATAGTATTGTATAACTTAATGTCAACTTGCTCATATTTTTTTTTCTTTTAAGGACTAAAGTATCAACAATTTACATATTTAAAGATCAAAGTGATTGTTTATCTAAATGTTAATTGTTTTGTATATTAAATTGTAACATTAAAAAGTAGCACGTTTGGTCCAACATTAAGATACTTTATATGTTCATACATTTTTACAAAGGTAAGGCAATGTTTGATTTGGACGACGGAAATAATAGTCCTTAGAAGGAAATGACACGAAAAGATTTGGTACTCTATAAAAAAAATTGGTATTTCCTACCAAATATTTTCCATGAAAAATATTTTATTGAAAATGTTTAATTTAGTGACAGATTTTTCTGAAAATATTTCGTTTAAGTTAATGACGGATTTTTCCAACACAATATATTTTATCAGAAATATTTGAATTAATGACGAATTTTATGGATGAAATAATTTCATCAGAAACATTTGAATTATATGTTATATTCTTTATACAAACTCTAAGTAAGACAATTTCAAAAAGAAATAAGTAACCAACTTGTAGGTACAAGTATTTAATTTCTTATATTATCTTTACAAAATAATTTTATAATACTATTTATACTCTATTTCACATATTTCTCTTAAAACAAATAATATAACATATCATTGTATTTTTATTATATTTTTCCCTTTTCAAATTATCTCTTATTTCTATCTACTTTATTTCTGTATTTTGAATCAAACACACCCTAATATATTATACATTGTTTTCCAATATGAGATTAAAATCAATTTTTGGATATGAGATTAAGCACACGTTTGCTTTCGTGGGCATCTTCCCTTATGCACGTACGTGTATATACGAAACAAGCAATTAGTACAATATTTTTAGTTTTGCGTTTTGAAGGATGAACGCACATGAATAGTGTAGAAATCTAAAGTTATTCCTTTTAACTTTGCTTTTGAGGTGGTGTTTAGACAAAAGTTTATTTTGATGCACATACATTAATAGAGAGAATCGAAATAAAAAGAAGATATTTAAATCAAAAGAGAGTGTAGAGAATATATAATTTATGTGAGATTCGCACTATTTTTTCTCCTTTCTATTTTCCTCTACCAAATAAAGCATGAGAGTTGTTTATTTTTACATGTTGAACGTGAATTATGACAACCATGTGTAGTCGATAAATTATGAGCAATTATATACAAAATTTTTATCCTAAATTATTAATACATAAAACTAATTTTTATCATTACACAATCGAGCTTTAGATATTTATTTTTCCACATCTAATCAGTTGCCCAATTAAAATTGTCCCTATTATCACTCCTTCAACTTCAAGTAAAGAAACTACATAGCGTGTAAGTGTTTTTTCTCCAACTTTACTTTTCGGTAGTTAAAGAGATAACTGTGAGTTTATGGGCCTAAAATCCTGGACCAGGCCCAATAAGATATCATTAACCAACCAACAAACCCAATCAAGGCTTGCTCCTTCGTCTTTCACTCTTTGTATTCTTCGCTGACTCCGGCGAGATCCGTGTACCTCCTCAGGCGTCACTTTCCGTCGAGTCTCCGTCCACCGGCGTGGCGATGGACTCGGAATCTTCAATCTCCGATTCTCCACCGCAACCTCTCTCCAGCCCAATCGACGACGCGTGCCACGACATGAGCTCCCTGGAAGAGCTCGCGAACCGCGGCGCGTGGCGCTCCATCATCGACAAGGTCTCACGCGCCCGCGCCCTCTCTCTCCTCCACAAGCCCCATGACCACCTCACCTACCTTGCCTTCAACGCTCTCTCCTTCACCAAACTGCGTCGTTTCAACGAAGCCTCCGCGGAACTCGATTCCCTCGAAGACCTTGACAGCTCCCACTACCGCTACGAAACCTACCCCAAAATCTACCCCAATCGGATCGGATCCATGGTTCCCTTCTCCCTCCGGTGGCTCCACGCCCTAATCCCCATCAAATTAGGGCAACGTCAGCAAGGCATGGACCGATTCTACATTCTTCTCGATTTCGTGCGCGGGAAGATTAAGGAAAAGGAGAAACTCAGCAACCTTGGCGTCTCCCTTAATCTGTGGAGAAAAAGAGAGGTTTTTGTGGTGAATTGCATCATAGGGAACCATTTGAGTCAGAAAGAGTTTGGGGTGTGCTTGAGCTTGATCAAGGAGCTTCTCTCTCGCGATTGTTCTGACCCTTTGCTGGTTTCCCAGCTTGGGTACATGCAGTTGCAGATTGGGGACTTGGAGGGTGCGAAAGTTTCGTTCTTGAAGGTGGAGGAGTTGGGGAAGAGTAATGGGTCGTTGAGCGAGGTTGAGTTTAGGAACCTTGTGAATAGGAACAAGGCGTTGGTGTATTTGGTTGGGAAGGATTATGTGTCGGCTGTGAGGGAGTACGAGGAGTGCATTGAGAGGGACAGTGCGGATGTTGTGGCGGTGAACAACAAGGCTCTGTGTTTGATGTATCTGAGGGACTTGTCGGATTCTATTAAGGTGTTGGAGAGTGCGCTTGAGAGAGTTCCCACTGTGGCTCTCAATGAGACGCTTGTTGTCAATTTGTGTAGTATGTATGAGTTGGCGTATGTTAATCACTCTGATATTAAGAGAACGCTTAGTAGTTGGATTGCTCGTGTTGCGCCTGATGATTTTGATGCATCTTGTACTCGTACATGAGGTAGGTAGTTACTTTCTTTTTTGCATTTTGATTGTAATTGGCGTTCTTCTAATGTATCACTAATTTGTGTTTTGTTTCATTAGATAAAGCTTAAATACAGTTTCATAGGTGCATTTGGCTTGTAACTGGTGTTCTTCTAATGTATATCGGTAATTTATGTTGATCGTTAATGCAAACCTTTATTACGCAAATCATCGAGGGGAAACTCTACTTCTGATTGGAGAACGGCACCAAACGTACTTAAGAAACTGCATTTATGTTTTGTTTTGTTTAATTTATAGGATACTGTGCTACTTTTCTTGGTTTACCTTTCAATAACTCCTTTGGCCTGTCTACGTTTCTTATTGATGGAATTAGATGTTCATGAATCGTTCATTGCATCTCGGAGCACTTGAATTCTGTACTGAGCTGCGGGTGGATTGTGCAATTTCTTCTTCTATATCTTATCCTATGCTTGCTCCCTTAGCCTAATATAAGTTTGATTCCACTTGATTTTTCCGTTTGGTTTGTTGTGAGGGATGCAAAATAACTGTCTCAGCTTGAAAATATCAATATTTCTGAGTATCATGGATTCATGGGTACTGCAATAAACTTTGAGCGTCTTAAAATCCTGAATTTGTCTGTTAGTTCGTATGAGGCTAAGGTTTCTACTATGTCAGAGGTAGGAAGGGTATCATGGGTTGGCTTCAATGCTAAATAGGTGACTTTAGTTTTGATTTGTGGTTATTGTCTTGTTTGTGAAACTTTCATCCAGCAAATAGGTGACTTCTGGTTATGATGGGTTGGCTTCAATGCTAAATACTTCTTGTCTCTCCTGTGTTATCTTGTTAGACCAAGTCACATCTTTGGATTGGTGATTTGATTTGAAAATACGTGTCTTGTTTTGTAATATGCCTTTAATTAATTTGGAGATGCACTTGGAAGATGGAAAAGTCTTTGTGTTTATTGATGCTACGTTCAGTATTGGTGCACCTTGTTTTTGTTTTTGCGAATGGTAGTGGTATTAGGACTTTGTTGTAAGTAAAAAAATATTCTCTTCTTGCAAGACAAAAATAGTGACGGTCGACTTTATTTTGTGTTGTGGGGGGGAGGATTGTGCTTGCCCTTTTCAATTCGAAGTTGTGAAAGCTGCAAGATTCTTTACTCTTACTTTTTGGCTAGAAGATAATTGTTATAAAATATGTAGAAATTGCCAGGGAAATGAATTTGAAGATTTATTTTGAGACATTTGTAAGATATATTTCTTATCTAGAATCTGTTATCTTGTTGATCTATTTATATGCAGAGTTAGCAGAGACATCGTGCGTTTGTTGCTTTAGTGTGTGCTTAAAGCACCTAGAATGCAACTCGCCAGCATGAAGAAGGAAGGTAATTGATGGTCAACCATTCGACAGTAAATTCATTCTGGGCCTTGTGCACACTGTTGGCCATGCCTGGTGAAGAAAGTACCAATATGGACAAAAATAAGTTGGTGTTTGGTTCACATCTTGTTAATCTGTAAGCTTTTAAAACCCGAAAGTGTCAAAATTCTATACAATTGAGAAGATAGCAAAACTCTTGCATTACATTCATTAAATTCATAAAGGGCATTGTATTGTTTTAGTGTTGGTTTCTTTATTACAGTATCCTGCTGCAAAAAAAGGAAGATCTCAGTATTTTTAGTTGGCTAATTCCTGTTGACTCTACTGCAAGTCTCCTAATTGATATTTGCATATAGCTTTTATTTCCTCATCGGACCTCGTTTCTGTTTATTGAATATGATTGGTAGATAATGACATAAAAATGTAATACCAAATGCTTAGCAACTGCTGATTTGTTTTACTACAAGGAGTTGCAATTTTTCGTATCATTTGATTGAATTTGTACTGTTTTTGGCTATTGTATGTCTTGGAGATTGGATTTGGTCATTTGGTTGGAGTCGAATAGTGGTTTATAATAAAGTCAAAATGGTATTAACGTGAATTAGATATATAGGCATATAGCACAAGGTGCTTGTCCCGCACAAAGTCGCGAAACAGTTTGAATTTCTGTTGGAATAGTACATTCAATGTCTGATTTTGACCCCAGTAAGATTGTACTGAAACAAAAAAAGTAATAATAAAATGAAATAGTTTGAATGTTTAAGAAGAAAAATAACTAAATAAGATAGAGGGATGGAGATAATCAATGGTAATCTTTCTTTGAAGTAAAAAAGTTGCCCATATAGAAGCGAGAGCAAGTAGTGAATAAATAAGACTAAAAATTGTTGTGTTCCCCGAAAACTTAACTCACTTTATGTTAATTGTCATGGATCTTCATTCCCAAAAAAATAGCCTATAAAATATAAATTTGTCTTGAATTTTTTTGTTACATGAAATACAATTATTAAATCACCGACTATCAGTTGATATGTTTTAAAATTATTGTTCTCATCCATAGCATCCTCTGCCGAGTACGATACTAATAATTCAATTGACGATACAACTTGGAAACGAAGTACGTGGCTACGTGCTGCTATCGGGCTTTTTTTTTTCCTTCCAATTCAATTAATGAAGCATTGTAAATCCTGATTAGGGGTAGCTATCGGTCCCAATCAAATTGCTGTTGGTCCCTATCATCATTAGAAAATTCCAAGTTTATCCTCACCTACAATGAACATTGGAATCGAGATGTTTTTTTTGTGCCCCCTAAGGTAGTGGAAATGTGGTTCTGTTGTGCATTGTTGATGAGGAAAAAAATGCATAACATAATTTTGTTGTGCGGGGGACTAAATATGACATTGCAACGAAATCATTCTTTTGTTATATGTTTTTTCACAAAAAATTTATATAATGGAATTGTGATTCAGTTGTACAATTTTTTTCTATAAAAAATGTATAACATAAGTATGATTTCGTTGTATATCGTGCAACAAAATCATACTTATGTTGTATATTTTTTTTCTAATGGTTATACAAATAGGTTTCACACAAAGAAAAAACTCATTTATTAAATGAAATTTCATAGAAATGTTTATAACATATTGAGATACGCATCCATAAAATTAATTGGATACACATTGAACATTTAAAATTCTCGAGTTTATTGAAATTTTATGGAGTTGAAAGCATCAATGTGTTTCATGTAAGACTTTTGCCATGAACGAGTTTCGGGTGTACAGTATCTTCTCATTATGGTACAACAAGAGGAAATGAACAATTATCCCTTAAAAAAGTTACATTATCATACAAAAGTTGGAGTTAGCAAATAAATCAATATTAACTTACAAAAGTAAATGATATCCTATGGATAATGTATATATGTACAAAGTGATAACACTCATAAGTGGAAAGAATATCCGACTTTGCAACCTTGATAAGTGGATAAATACAACATTATATCGACTACATAAGTGTTATCACCATCCACATTTTCATCATTATCTTTCCCAATACCAGTATCATTAGACTCAACTCCATATAAAAGAGAGGATTGGTAAAGAAACGTTGACTTCCATCATCCATATTTCTCCATCTAGACATCATTGTAACCTCATAAGATATGTGTAATCCATTGACCTACACAATCAACATAAAAAATTAGTTATTTTAAAAAATAAAAATTGGTTGCTTCATAATTTACAGCTCAACGGAATCACAATTCCATTATGTAACAAGTTTTGTTACTCAACGGAATTGTGATTTCGTTGAGTAACATAAATTATTACACAATGGAATCGTGATTTCGTTGTGTGACATAAGGTACAAATTTGCATCACAACGTAATTGTGATTTCGTCGTACAACAAAAATTATAACATAACGAAATCACGACTCTGTTGTGTTATACAAAAAATATGAAAAGAAAAATAATCATGATTCTAATGTGCAAAAATGCACAATGGAATCATGATTCTGTTATGTTTATAAAAATGAAAAAAAATATCTTTAACAATGAGAGTGGAGAGAGTGAAGAGGAGGGAGAGAGTAAAAGAAAAAAGGAATGCGTGAATGAAAAAAGGGAAAAAAGAAATGATAAAAGGAATGAAGAAAGGGAAGGAGGAAAGAATGATGGGGTAGGGAAAGGTAGGGTGAAAATGCTCAAATGGTATTTTGATTATTATTGTTAACTGGTGGTAGAGATGAAGAGCAATTTTTTTGGATGAGTCACCTCTTGATTATGATGGCCCACAATTATTGTATTTGAATCTCATATCTCCACCTACCATTCGTATGGGTTAGGAAAAATGTATAACCTACAAATATCATATATAGAATCATTCATGATCAATAAAATAATGTTTATTGAGTTTTAAGATCTATGTTGACGGATGAATTCTCATAACCCAATTCACTTAATTTTTTTTTATATATAAAAGAAACAACTTGTGTTCTAAATAGTTATTTTTTTTCTTCTTATCTTCTAAGCCCTAAATGAGAACCCAAAATATCAACAATTTTTACATGTTGAGTGGAGCTCACCTAGACTATGACCAAAATTGTGAATACAGTATATGTGCATATTAGCACATTCTGAGATTATCTTTAAACAAAATTACAGATTTTTAAAAAGTAATTTTTTTTATAAAAAAATATACTATCACACTGACACATCCTGCAGTGACTTTTTTTAAAAAATACTACTTGCACGTAGTACTACTCCAGTTTATTTATTTATTTATGTATATTTAAACATTCTCCATCTACGTACGTTCGTGAAGTTGAATTGGACATTGTTACCCAACACAAACAAGAAACTATTTTTTTACGTTTACAGACAAAGACTTAAAGAAAGAGACAAGTTCCCCTTAGCTTAGCTTTGCATCTTTTCACTACTTGCAATGCACTCAGTCAACTCTATACCCCCAACCCAATCTTGGTGTTTGAACGTTGCATAGCTTCTCATTCTATGGCCAAGGCACTACATAACGCTGCCATCTCCAGAGTCGTGTTTGAAGACCAATATTCCATTTCTCGTTGGGTTTTTCCATCCCTATCCACTCTTCCTCTCAGGTGACATCAATTTCCTTTGTGTCTTCCAGCTTCAGCACCACTTGTTGCTGATGCTTATATAATTATATTGCCTTTGTAGAGGCATGCAGAAAGGAAAACACGTTGAGCTGATGCTGAACAGAAGGTTTAAGATGGTAAAGGCAAAGACTAATAGTGATTCTGATGAACCGAAGTTGATATTTCTTTGAGCCACAGAGTCAATGCTGTGAAACCTTCCAAAACTCTATCCATATGTGATCATGCCACTGCTCTTTTACAAGCTGATTTTGACGCACCTGATGTTATAGCTGAGGTAAGTTCTTTGTAAATTTTCGCTTTGTTTGTTAAGTTAAATAGAAGTGTTTATTCTTCTTTCTTTTGTCCCTTTTCTCCTGATTTCCTTTTCCTCCAAGACATCTAAACAGATGCTTAAGTTTTACCATATTTTGCAATTGAGAGGAAAGCTTTTAAGAAAATTCTTTGGAGGGTTGGACTAGTGTTGCTATTTATGTTATATACAACGTACATATAATGTCTGACACATCTTGTTAGGAACCGGATCAGAAAAAATAAGAAAAGAGTTTCTGCTTAGTTCTCTCAAATGATATAAGATTGAGTCCCCGTTCTTCTAGCATACTAACTGATTATTCTAATTAACTACTGATACTCTACTTTGCCAAACTTGTAACTAACAATAACACATTTTATTGAATACAGTTCACTTCAGGTGCAAGTAGTATATCTCAGAAAGCTGGAGTTGCTGCATTAGGACTAGGCTATGCTGGTGGGGAAGCTGTTTCTACCATGGTGAAAGCCTTCAGGGAAATAAAATTTCAAGTTATTTGTTTTTTCCACCATATTCTCTAAAAAGTAGTCATTGAACTTAATATTACCAGCTGAAAGGATTTTCTTTCTTGAAATATGAGAGCTAAAAGATTGAAATATCTCTTCAAGGCTTCATCCATGTTGCTTTTCAGTATAGCATTGATGATCATCATCTAGCTACTTCGCATAGAAAGTTCAAAAATAGTGAAAAATTAAATACATTAGCCCAAGTCATAGCTTGGTGTTTTACTGATTTTTTTTATACTCCCAACAGGTTGCCTTGGTGCCGGGGAGTGCATTTGGAGATGATTCTTGCATCCGTATCTCTTATGCTGAATCCCTTACTAATTTAAAGACAACCATGGAGAGGATTAAGAAAGCACTTATCTCTCTAAGCTCTGATGCACTTGTTTAACTTATTACACTCTTCTACTTATCCTGTTTTAGTTTTATTATGAAATGAGTAATGATGAATCCTCTTATTATATCCTTCTATAAATCTTTTTAATACTTTATAAAGTAAGTGTTACATGAAAAGTGAATGCATTTGCAATTGATATATTGAAAAATATTAAATATGTTTTTTTAATTATTTATTTGCAAGGAAGAATGGTAAGAATGCATTGTAGTTACAGCTAAACATTGTTTTTTCTTTTTCTTTTTTTGTCTAAATCTTAAATATTTTTCACATGAAACAATCTTGTTCAAATCAGATAAGATCATTATAGACTATAAAATTATCCCTTCAAGTATTTAATACAAATTACGTATTCAGAAATCGAAATCAAAACTTTTGACTAAGTTGAAATAACTCTACGCTAATTTAAACATTACTAATAGTGTTGGAAATCTAGCTTTTTATGTCATCTTTGTAATGAAATGAGCCATCGTTATTTTAGATTTTTTCTTTCTAAGTATCAAAGTTCTATGATTGTTATATGTGCACTTTGAGCACCCTCATATAAAAGCCAAAATCACTCGTAAATAGACAGATCGATGTATATTAACAGCATAAGTAAAGATTTAGCACTCATCATTTGCAAAATTTCCAGAGCTTAAATTGGAGTTACGCACTTGCATTGCATTGTAACTGAAATACATAGCTGCGTGCATGTGACTTGCGATTTGAATCTCTCATACTAAATGTTATGATAAAATTTTCAAACACCACCACTTGTCGGCAATTGTTAACCGAAAAGAGTTAATATTATGGGTAGTTTTAAACATTAAAACATACGCTCTGCTGAGAAGAAAACATCAAGCTAGCAAGTGTCATATATTAACTTAAAAAATAACCTAGTAGTTAAAGAGCAACGTGCCTCTTATGTGTGTGTGTTTCAACTATTTTTTTTTTAAATTATTTAATTTGGTTAACACTTTATAATCTTTAAAAAGCCATAACATATCTTTACTAGAATTTCTACATAAAAAGAAAGAAATGTCAGAAAAAGTACCATAAAAAGAGAAAACTCAATATTCATTGAATCTAGACAAGTTTTTACAGAAGTATGATAACTAGTTAGCAAAATGTAGATTGTGCAGGCTGTGCTTAGTGTAAAATATGTTCAGAGAGACAAAAAGTTACTTAGTGCTTAGTGGCTTCAGCTTCAGGACACTAAACATATATCTTACTGTATGAATCTAGACGTAATTCTGTCGAAGAACATTAAGCACTAAACTTGCGATTTTCAACTCCGCTATCAACCCAATAATAAACAAAGAAAAGCACTCAGGTATGATTCAGTAAAGCAGATCGGTGTTGTTTAATATGGAAATTTTGCACCAACATTATTTTTATAATAACTAATTGTGACTGAAAAAATAATATATAGTAATTGACAAACCACATAATCATTTTTACTTGTGTAAAAATTATTTGTATCGTTTATTATTTTTTGTTAAAAACGATTCTCACTGCTGCTAAAGTATTCACGTCTAGTTAAAATTAATAAAAAGGTCATTACCAAAAAATAATTTCCAGCATTTTTACAAACATGCCACTTCAAATTGCTATTTTATTAAGCACATACATGAACATAAAGAGAAACTCACAGTCACAGCATCCCCAACATGAATTACGAGATGACTTATTCTGATGTCCCATTTCGTACATAACGTACGTACTCGGGAGTGGAAATACAAGCGAACAATTCACAAGCACTAGTGTTATGATTTTCCACAAAGACAAATAGATATTAGACACTGTTTTTTGTTTTCCCACATGAGATATATCATAAGACTAAGGTGTGGTTATCTAACTTAGCAGCGGCTCTTGCAGCCAACAGCTTCTTCAACAGTCAGAAAGACTCTTCCTCCGATTTTGCCGACAAAGTTGGACACCTTTAGTTTGTGTATCACTTGCCACCTAGGGTTCGCAATGGCTAACTGAGAACAACGCAAAAACCTCAAGGTCAAAATTAATTTACACTTCTTGAAAATAATAAAAAGTTTAATATATAGTGGATTTATTACCCAATTCCTAAATCTTATAAATGAAAGATTGTGATCATTTTTAACTTTAATGGTGCCACATATACCATAAAAAATTAAGTTTATAAACATTGGATTCATTTGTATATAAAATTAATTAAGCAATTAGTATAAAAATTATTAATATACATTAAAATAGAATTATCATAAACAATATGATGCATCAGTAACATATATCTCAATTTTCCATGTTAATAAATTTGTATGTTAACGTCATATATTATACTTTTATCATAAATTTATAATTTATAATGATATATATATATACAATAACAGAAACGCACCTAACAACTCATCATTAAGTTTATGATTTTTTTCAGGTGAGCCATTCAAGCAACCAACATATATCTTAATGTCCACAACAAAAAGAAGTTACCTGTTTTCCATGTGAAGACAAACTTTTATGTAGTTCCTCTAGAGCAGTAATTCCAGAGGTGTCAATGTTCACCAAATCTATCGAAAGAAAAAAACATCATGAATCGATTAAAAATACACATACAACTTGATATTTTAAACACTATCAATATTTTTTTTTCTTTCTTTTTATCACATTACAAAACCTATTAAATCTATATTTTTTTTTCTTTCTCCAAGTATTCAATGGATGTTAGGGGTATTCATGTAACATTTTTCTTCTAATAATAATAATAATAAAAACAGCAACTGATCGAGATTGTAAAATTTTTAACCACATTACTTTCTCACTAACAGTCTTATGTATAATATTCTAGGATGTATATATGTGTACTTTTTTCGATCTTTACGTAATCAGTTATTATAGGTACTTTAGTAAAAGTAAAAGGTGCAAAATATTCTGTTAATTTCATTTTCTTTTCCTTTTTGTGGAAAGAACAATATCCTCCTATATTTTAATAACAAGAGTCAAAAAGCCTTACTGGAGGTGTCAAGAATTACAAGTTGAATGGTGCTTCTTGAATTTCCCTTGTCATCTTCTGATTCTTCCTCAGTGACCCATTTAATGATCCTTGATACAAAAATTAAAGATTAGATTATTCATGTTTCTGACATTAATTTGTCATTTGATCCTTCTCCCACTCTGGAAGTACTTATTGTATGTAGTAAATACCTTTCTCTAACGAAATTGGCATTTGCAAAGCAAAGCAACGCAGACTTGACTCGTATTATCATAACCTCGGGAACCTTAACTGCCATAGGATACTGATAGACATCGCAGAACAAATCAGTTCCCGGAAGTTTTCCTAGAGTTTCTGTCCCTGGTCGAATTGAAATGAGAATGATCTTTGAAAAAGATATTACCACCTGCAAATTAAGAAAATCCAAATTTAAATTTTAATGTATTCTTCATTTATAATAGTATTTGACTTCAATTCCCATAAGCGTAGCTAAGCAATGTTTTTCCTTTCATTAGTTTTCTTTGAAATATGATTTGTGGAAAGTGTGGAGGCCTAGTTTGTTTCTGCTAGAACAAAATGTTAATTAATTAATAATTTGTAGACGAAATTTTGTACATAACTGTCACTTCAAAAAGAGAAAAGGACTACTCGATCTATGCCATTTAGAACAAGGAAACAATTTGACCTTAAGTGTTAGTGATTTGTTGAAAACTTTTTATATTAAAGATCTCAGTCAAGTGATTGCAACCCTAGCAACGAATATTATTCCACACAGAGAATTTATTAGGTGGCTTTAATTTTCTAGCTATAAATCTGTCCCAACCAGAGACAATATGCTGCTTTTCAACGGTGGCACGACATCCATTCTGCATCACACTTAGTGCCAAATATGTGGGTCCAGTAAAGTGGTGGGGGGGCTTTGCTTATTATATACTGGAGAAGTTAGGCTTTTGGCCCATGCCATCACCAATACATATTTATGAATACTAGAATTTCTTATTTTGGCTTAAACCCATCTTAAACAGTACAACTATGTTGCAAGCTTTTACATATCCACTCATAGTGTGTCATTGCCTTCACATACAGAACTGTTGAAATATTATTGCGTTTCATAATTGTTCAACAGTAAATCTGAGTTTGGGTGCCTTCACAACTACATATGAATTTATACTTAAGTATCATTCATATATAGTTTATTATTTCGGGTGGCACAAACAGTTGAAATGCAAAGTGAGTAATGTGGCATAAAGATGCTAGTGTTGATTCTTCAAGAATATAGAATTTAATTTAATTAATTGAAAGCTCTTTCAATGAAAATACATATATATGCTACATTAGTACACTAGTGCTTTATCACTGGCCATAGCCATATATTGTGACGTTCTTAAAAGAGTAACAGTTGCGGCAAGCTGTAAACCAGTAACCCCATTATAACAAGGATAATAGCAGCAGCAGCAAAAACTGACATCTCTTCAGTTTTTTTTACTTCAAAAGCTACAAGATTAAATATGTTTTTCATATACTTAATAGATTTTTTTTTCAGTGTACTATCTATTTTATTTTTACTATATCTGACATTTTCAAAATTTTAATTTTGATTAGTCTTTATCCATTAATGATGACTTGAAAAACTAACATAATATCACATATCAAATAAGTAATGTGATTAACATAATATCATGTCATAACTTTACAAATTTAGATTGACCACATATATTAAAAGTAAAAATTTAAAAAGATCTTATAGTAAAATAAAATAAAAATATAATAATAAACTTAAAAATAAGTATATTAAATTTTTCAAGTATGGAAATATATTTAAGTAAATATGAAAAAAATGATATAATTTTTCAAGTATCTTTTAAATTTGTCTATGATAGAAAATTAAGAATATGTGTATTATTTTATTTTAATTAACAAATTATAATTAATAAGTAAAGTCATTCAGAAGGGAGTGAGAAGATAGGGAGTGGTAATGATTACCGCAACAAGTAGACCAATCTCCACAGAAGCAAACAGTACTCCAAAGAATGCTCCAGCGCAAGCAAGAAAGTCTATCTTATCAACCTTCCAAATTTTGTAAGCTTCACTGAGGTCAATGAGTCCTGGGAGGGCAGAGAGAATCACAGAAGCAAGAATAGCTGTTGGAGTATAATACAATAGCTTTGTCAAAAACTGCAGTGATATCAACACCGTGATGGCCATCACAATGTTTGACACCAAAGTTTCACACCCAGCCGCATAATTAACAGCAGTACGGGAGAATGAACCTGCCACAATTAATATGCTTCATTATAATCAATTCAACAAAACAACCTTCATTATTAAAATAATTTTCCGTGCCAAAGCACCTTAATTTGTCGCAAGATAAAATCATTTTACCTCGCTATATAGCTAGCTCTCAAAAGCATTCTTAATTTACTTTTTCCAATAATAAGAGGTCAAGGGAGGAGAACCTCATGGTTTGATTAACTAAATTATTTCAATGATTTTGGAATATTTTTTTTCTTTTGGAATATTGATCTTATGCTTTCCAAAAGTAAAATTTGTAAAAACCATTCGTATATATACCATTTTCATCGTGATTATAAAAACCATTCGTGTGTATATATATATACTGTCTTTCAACTTTCAAGACAGTTAAATTGTTGTGAGAAATGCAATAAGAATATAAAACTATATATAAATTCCGCAATGTATTTTTTACTTTTGAAGCCTAAAAAAATCTTTTATAAACTTTTTTCTTTTGCATGCAAAAATTACGAAGAAAACTATATGTTAATTAGGATATCGATCATGCTTCTAAAACTACTTGCCCCCTTTGTCCTTTCAAACAAAAAACACATGTACTTGAAAGTATAATCAAATGTCACTCGCGTATTGATTTATTTCAACTTCCATGTTAATTAATTTATCATCATAAAAATTCAAAGCAGCCTTTGCAAATAAATAAATTAACATAAATGATCTCACAACTCCAATTTTGTTATTTTCATCCCTCTGTATTAGTTGAGAATTATGTATATACTTTGATAAAAGAACTATACCAGTTGCAACGTAGCAGGAGGTGAAAGATCCTATAATGTTTGTCAAACCTATTGACATCATCTCCTTGTTTCCATCAAGTTGGTATCCTTTGATGGATGCAAACGATCGCCCAACAGCAATAGATTCCTATAATGGGTAAGGCACCAATGCAAGTTGTATAAATTAAACATGAAATGGAAAATAATTAGGTTTTGATAAAAAAAATATATAGGGAATGAATATGGTAACTTCATGTATTGTATTAATTAAGTTGAGGGTTTCATATATAATTATAATTATAATTGGTTACTCACAGTAAGGGCAACGACAGCAACCACTAGTCCAATTTTGGCCACTTCTCCAATGTAGGGGTTGTTGAAGTCTAACTGATGGATGGAGCTTGGATTCAACCCCCCTTTGACATGTTTCACAATTTTAACTCCATTTTTATCAGCTCTTGTGATAAACACAATTAGAGTTGACACAACAACAGATACAAGAGGAGAGATTGATGCCAACCAGAATAGCTTCTTCTTCCTTTTACCCTGCCAATTAATTAGCACAAATTAATTTCAAACTAGAGGGAATTGAACAAAGACATAGTAATCTCTAAGAGTTGGTTCAGTTATATCGCCCACCAAAAATCTCGTCGTTAGGATGAAGACCAAGAACGAGCATCCCAGGATAAAATTTCGAGGGTTCCACTGTAATACACCATGTATATGTTAGCATTGATGATATGCATATGCATGATGAAATTATATTTATTAGTTCTACGAAATTTTAATAATTACATTTCTTGTGCCTGTTTAATTTGGAAGCTAATTAGTTATTATTTTACCTTTTCTCTAATAAATGGATGCAGAATATGAGTGATTATTTTTAAACAATTCTCAAAAAAAGTAAATAATAATTTTTTTAAAAAAAAATAAATCAAATTAAACTAGTACCTAATCCATCAGTTTTTTTTTTTATCATCAAGGGGACAATAAACAAACAAACATAAAACAGGAACATGTTTTTTAATCATTAAACTTATCCTTAATAATATTTATAATTAAATTTATTATAATAAATGTACTGAATGGTGAATTGGAATCTGGTCCCAAAATTATCTTTATTCTTAGTTCCCCTCCCCCACCAGCTCCCAATTTATTGGGGAAAGAATAAAAAGTAGCATACTGGATTATGAACTGCTTCCCAAACAGCTTTCATGACAGAGACTATGTCTGTCTTGGTAGTAAAATGGGTGATTCCTAAGAGTCCCTTTAGCTGTTGAAGCCCAATCACAATGGCTGCTCCTGCCACAAATCCAACTATTGCAGCATGGGATAGGAAATCCACAAGGAATCCAAGCCTGTTTAATTTTAATTGATGCCAAAGTAAAAAAAGATCACTCTCAACCTTATGGGAAAATTACAAAAATATAATGAAAGGAACATAAGCATAGTATGTTAATTAATTGATCACCTGAAGAGTCCGAAGGAAGTCTGAAAGATACCAGCAAAGAGAGTAGCAAGCAAAATCAACTTTGTATAACCCACTGGATCAGTAGCAGGGTCTACTAATTTCTCCATCATTGAGGATAACAGAAGAGAAACCACTGCCACTGGACCAATTGCTATCTCTCTCGAGGTTCCCATTACAGCATAGATAAGTGGTGGTACCACACTTGTATCTAAATCATTTTATTTCACAAATTAGTAATAAACCAATATCAAGTAATAAATTTATTATTTAAAAAGGCATCATATAGAATGAAAAAAATTGTAATGATAATAAGTATGAAAAAAAGAAGTGGCTTACAAAGGCCATATTGAGGATCAAGATGTGCTAAGGTGGCATACCCAATGCTCTGCATTGAAAATTGAAAACATCACACAACGAGCAGAAATAGTGCTACATCAATTGCAAGTGGTAGCTTAGCTTAATTATAAATTAATTATAATAACATATGCAATATGTATACCTGGGGAATACAAAGACTAGCAATAGTGAGGCCTGCAAGAAGATCTTTCCTGAACTTAGTAGCAGTGTAGTTTCTGCCCCAAGCAAGAATAGGAAAAACCACCTGCAGAACTGAAAGGAGGAGTGTGGTGCAGGGTTGATCTAGGAGAGAGGAAAGCTTATGTTTATAGTGGGAGATAGTTTTGCTCACAGAATCTGCAACCACACGCCATGGACTTGGGGGCTCAGGAGCGTTAAGCACCCACTGAGACCTTATGTCCTGCGCGTTCTTCTCAATGTCAACCTGCATATGCAAATCCTCTGATTTGCAGGTTTCCATAGCTGAAGAAGCCATGTTGAAGTGTTTGGGAGAACTTTGTCTCGTGAAAAACTGACCAACTACACTCTCATGTGATGTGACTTACCTGTGAATTGCAGAGCCATGAAGTTGAAGGACTTGGTGTTAGAAAGCACCTTATATAGAGCAACGAAAGGCCTTGCTTCAGTTTCACACCAAATAATATATATATATATATATATATATATATATATATATATATAATAAGAGATATGAACTAAGGGATTCGTCACATATACACTCTTAAATCTTAATTAATGACACGAGAATAGGAAATTCTCACTTTCATACGTGAAAATAAAATCTCCACCATGGAAGGCCTAGATGTATTGATATGAAATTATTCTGACTTAAGTGATGATCATAAGTTTGAGTTATGTAACTCACTTAAATATCTAAAGATATAATGATTTTATTCGGCTTAAATAATACTATTTCTTGTGAAGAACACTCTAGTCTATATTAAAAAAATGAGAGAAAAACTGTTATATTTTTTTATCAAAACTTTTGTGTACTAGTAAATGGAAGTAAAAAAACATAGGAAAGCCAAAAAAGGCAAATAAAAATAGTGTTGTTGCTTCTAAATAAAAAGGAAGAAAAAAACATAAAGTCAAACAAGTCACAATTGAGATAAGCTGGCAAATTAAACACGAGGAAAAGAGTTGAAAATAAATCCTACATTAGCATAATTAGAAACAAATAAAAAGAGTATACAAGCAAGATTATTACAAGTATAAAGTAGATACTAAATTTTCAAAAAAACAGTTCACTCAAACTACATGTCCATCATCTCACGATCGTATGGCCCGGTCACAAATTTTAATAAGCTGAAAATGTCTATTGCAAAACAAATGATAATTGTTAGGCATATATAATTTGTATATTTAAATCACATAATAATTATCTAATTTTCATTTTTTTAATATTTTTTGAGTAAAACAGTTAGGAATTTAGTTTATTATGAATTTTTTATTTAGTGGATACTAAAGTTAGTAAATTTACAATATTTTTGTTTTATTTGTTGTAAAAAGTGCACAACAGGATGGATGTCTGAAAGATATTGAAGAATTAGAATAACACATTCAGTGCAACAACGACTATTCAGTGCAAGGAGCAAATATGGAGACCATTTGTAACGTAAATGCGCGTTAAGCGCGCATCTGGCGGCTTAGAGTATCGTCACTTAAGTTAGCTGGACTTTATATGTGCGCTCAGTGCGTACATGAAGACTTAGCGTACAATCATTGTTGAAAAAACATGACTGTGTAACACTTTGAAGTTAAAAAAAGGGAAAACATTGTGCCAAAGGAGATATTCATATAGAAACATGATTATGGCACGAGAGAAGAGAGAAAACTGACTCATTTGAGAACCCTTTCCTTCATTTTTTTTCCATTCCTCTTGTTTCATTTTTGTATTTATAAGTCTCTCAAACATATCATTTTAATTACTACTTAAACGAATTGGTACATTTGCCAAAAGATTAACATGAGTATAGATAAATATATAGAACCTACTTAGATACAAACATATAAAAATACTTTTGAGAGTTTTTTAAAGTTTCTCTATAGGAGTTTTTTATATATATTTTCAGTAAAAAAAAGCATTCATGTCTTTATCTAAATAGGAAGTCCATAGTTTCAGTTTTCGGTGTATGTGGCTGACGGATAACAGAACATTCATATCATTAATTTTTAGCATAGGTTGTGAAATATGGTATCTCTTGTGTGCTGGTATAATTAATTTAATTTAATTTATAAGAAAAAACTTTATGAGTTAACAATTTTATATTAAATTCGATTAATTATTATTATAAAAATTATAAATTTAAATCACTTTGTTTTAAATTTATTATTAATTTTATAATAATAATCATTTAAATTGAATTTGTAATGGTTGACTCAAACACAGTTTTCCGTCTTATCTCTCCCTCTCCCTCTCTCTCTGTCTCTCATATCACTACGGCCTCAGTCATCTCACTTTTGTCATCAGTACTCATCATTTTTAAAAATGTTTTTTATAGATCAACCACAAAAAACTAGTTTATTTTTATACGTTTGTTACTGAAAATAAAATGTATTTAAAAATTAAATTTGTGTTTATAATGAGTAATATTTATTTTAAAACCAAATTTAAAAATTAATTTTATTTCAATGATAAAGTAATTTGAAAAAATTAAAGTGGAAGTATAAATGTTTTAAAAAATTTGTAAATTTTACTCCTATAGAAAAATTACAAAATGCAACCAAACAACCGAATTAAACATCAATATGAGTGCTAATCCAAACAAGCACAAAAGTTTGTGAAAATTGATACTACTGTCCAATTATATGATGTCAGACTTAGTACTTAGAATTAACAAAACAAACCATGACGAAAAGGCAATCCTTGAACAATCACAAAAGGGTAAAATAAATAAAACATTGGCACAGAGCTTTACTACATATACTCTGTCAACGCCACTCATTTAATATACATAAACCAAGTAGAAGTGGTTAATAATCAATGAGCTAAAGCACCTTGTCTTTGGTCCACTATAATACATAGGCACCAACACCAGATCATTCCCGTACATTGAATGCAGACATGTTTTTTCATGAGAACTACTCTAAATAACCATCCCCTCCACATTTGAATTGGAGAGAAGGAGACAGTGAATGACATGGAAGCCATATATAGTAATGTTGCTTAAGGATTACACTGATTATTAGTGGATTTTAATCTGGATACTCTGTCCATAAGCAAGTAAATTAAATGAGTGTTTCTTTTTTTTTTAAAAAAAAAAAACAGAAAAACAAAATTAGATCAGATGAAACTCGTTGATCAGTTCGAAGCTTAAAAAAAGAAAGACCTTAGCGAATATTCTGGAATTTGAATCAATTAAAACTATGCAATTACTCTAAGTAAATGCTTAATTTAATTAGTTCATTTTAAATAAATAAACACTTTGATTTTGTTAATTTTTTATTTTGTTAAAAAAGTTACTACTTTATTTCTTTATAACTTTATACAATTTAAGGAGATGTAAAATTGATTGTATGGTTAAAAAAATAGCGGATTTGATCTTTCACAATTAACATTTGCC
>PYAF01002697.1:155678-166919 GCA_007407185.1 Glycine tomentella | reverse complement strand
GTTTTGAATAATGCGTGGACACGTTTAAAATCTTTAAACTCGTTTAGAATTTTCATTTGAACCTTCATTTTTGGAAAATTCGTTTTAAAATCAAATAAGTCTGCTGAAGGTTTATCCTTCTGTTTTCGAAAAAAAAAAATTTTTTATCAAACAAACACACATGCGTACAATGATGGTGAATAGGATGCGGTCGTTTCAAGGGTTATGCTTGTAAGTGACCACTGGACCTTGTATATAAGTTACTTGTTAAGATTATTTATTTAATTTTGATTGTTTAATGTTGCTTACTTGTGAATGGAGTTTCAATGGGGACCAATTTGAGACCACTTATGATTTTTAAAATCATTTGTTTATTATTGTTAATTAAAATAGTCTTGATGTTTGGGACCATAGGAAACACAATGGATAAATTGAAAATCATTTGTTTATTATTGTTGATTAAATAATGTTGATGTTTGTGATCACAGAAACACAATGGATGAAATGGAATACATGAGTCATAAACTAGACAATGTGAATATTTTGATCGACTTTACGGACTAACACGACAATCCAAGTAAGATATGCAATGTTAATCCTGATAAGTTTGGAATGTTCAACGCACATGACTGTGTGAATAACATTGCTAATGATTTAGACTTGCCACCCTTTTATTTTGTGGTTTTGTTCTACTGCTAGTGCTAAAATTCTTCCCCTTAAAACTGATCATGATGTGCTGAAAAATGTTTTTTGAGAATCAAAATTTAGTTCATATGTATGTTAGTAGAACAAAGGATGAGAGGAAGGATATTAACACTGCATACCAACAAGGTGGGTTCACGTCCAATCATAAAAAAAAAAAAACAAAAAAGAAGGTTGAGAGGAAGAAGATTAGGGTATTTTAGACATAAAATTTCATTAAAAATCATGTGACTAGCATGTACTGTTAAATTGTTAAACTATGTTTAGAATAGAGGGAGTCTGGATGTGATGTGTGCTAAACAATTAAGGGATTTTTTGTAGGATGTAAAAAGGAAGGAGTATTGGGTGAAATTTGAGCAAAACACATGGGATGCAAGTGTAATTTACTCTAATATTTAATTTTTTAATTATTAATTTTTAACAAATACCTTTTATACTGAAATAACATTTATATAATAGCTTTTAAGATTTACTTATTTTAAAACTAGGGATTTGATTTAATAAGAAAAATAAGTAACATCAATTATTGCTAAGAAATTAAAGAAATAATTTTAGTAAATTCATAATTTATTATATTTATTCGGATGATTGAGATTTCTTCTTTTTCTATCGAAAGTGGATAATACTTTAGAGGAATCCCAGTTCTTAGAACTATCATTTTCTTTAACCAAAAAGTTTCATTTCAATTTAAAAGTACGACGTAGCTAGTAGCAATTGATATGTGTTGAGTTTGGTCCACTAATCAAGCAAGCGTGTTCTTAGGTACCCACCACCCATGTGCCATAGTCATTTACAAAATCAGCAGAAAAAACAATGCCTCGCTTGTCTTCCATGTGTTCCGAACTCATTGGCTTTTCCTGTTCTCTTAAGTCTTGCTTTTTAGCAACACAACGGCATAACTAAATATTTTATTCATGGTTTTCTTCGTCCTTATGCACGCTTTCTAGTATTATATAACTGCCCCAACTGCTTCAACTCCTCTTACTACTCCTCTTTCAGCTCTTCCAAGAAAAAGGAAAGAAAGCAATTAAGATGATTAAGTTGAGGTCAATGAGGTTTAGCCGAAGCAGCTCCAAGCTTGGAAATGGGCACAAAGCAACACCACCCACTGAAAAGGATTGCAGAAGCATTGGTGAAATCCAATGGGAACTTAGGCCTGGTGGCATGCTTGTTCAAAAAAGGGAGAGTAATCAAAGCGCAGGGGAGGGAATGATCACAATTATAGTGTCAACTGTGTCACAATCTCATGAAATTTCTGTTGAGGCCACATCAACTTTTGGTAAGTCTACCACACCCCTTTCTCATAATCACTGTAATTTTGGTTATAAATTCGGTTGGAGATCATCCATTGATTTGGCCAAAACAGTATGTAAATGAAGGATATCCTTTACCTACAAAATAACTCTAAATCTAAATCCTAAGATGATACAGGAGTATATTTTAGTAATGAAAAGTGATGCTAGCAAGTAACACATTTTTTTATTGATTAAAATTTATTGAAAATTATAAAATAAGAGTCATTAAATGAGAGATGAGATCCACAAAATTTGTGATTTTCAATAAATAAATTCCAACCTGTAATACAAAGTGTGCTCAAGGAGAGTGTTAGAAAGTGTGTAGCTAACATTTCTCTTTTAATAATTGTTGTTAGGTCTATGAAAGTGTTTAGGCCACTTGCAAATTTTAGTCATCAACATAAGAAGTGTGTTAGGGATTTCATATTGGCTAATAATATGGTATTCCCTCCCGTCTAATTGATTAAAAAAAATTAGTTAAGTTTATTAAATTGTGTGAATTCCAATTAAAAAATAAATCTTTTTTTTTTCTAAATTATCTTTTATTAAAACTTGATATCAAAAATAAATCTTCTATTGAATGAGGAATATTTTGAAAATAATCACATTAAATAAGATAAAAGTAATTGAAATTTGCTTAAATATATTCGAGACCTAGATACAAATATTTTTTCCTTATATCTGAGACCTGACTGAGGGTAGCCCTCGCTTTAAGCATTAACTAGTTAAGTTAAAATTGAAAAGAAAAAAAAAAACCCCAAAATGTTTATTTTCTTTCTAAGCTGCTGAATACTTATTTATCACCCAAAAATTTTATTTTTTTTCACTTATTAGAGATAAACCTCATATGGATATATGCATGACAAAAGTTGTGAACAACTAATAATTTGCAGGAGAATTGAAAATGATTCTGTCATTGGTAACAAGTTTTGAGCCCCGAGAGCAAAGGCTTCTCTTCAAGGGTAAAGAGAGAGATGATGGTGAATATCTACATATGGTTGGGGTTAGAGAAAAGGACAAGGTTCTTCTGTTGGAGGATCCAGCAATAAAGGAGAAGAAACTGCTGGGCTTAAGAGACCAACCCATTAACAATCCTAGTCGTACCATCAGTGTATGACTAATTAACCAAACTCGTTCATTTTAATTAGTATTAACCACAATGGAAGTTTGAGAAAGTTTAATGTAGTGATGGACCTTTTTTTTCTTTTTGCAATAGATTAGGAACTTAATTATGTCCTTATCTGTTGTTTGGAGCCTTCGCTGAATTAAAAATGTTGAGTTGATGAAATGCCAAGTCATCCTGCGTAGTTTGATCACTTATATGTCTTTAAGTGTTGAATATTCCTTTTATTATTTTAACATTTTCTTGTTTATGATGGTTTATGTACTATGTTCAAATATATAAACCCACGCGTGCACGCCGACAAAAGTAGATTAACAATGATAAAGGTAAAGTGGGAAGCTTTGATAAAGTTGGGACAATTTTTTCAGAAAAGATGGCAGATTATGGGTTTTAAAGTTCAATTTGTTGGGTCCAAAAGGGTAGTGCAATTAAGCGTATACGATTAATTTTACGAATAGAGTATAAAAAAAGTTGGGTGATGGGTTGAGATGGTAAAACAATCTGCATCTTTTGAGACGTGAATGTTAGTTCAAATGTCAAAAAAACATTTTTTTCTTAAATGAAGATTGCATAACCTTCAAATGAAAACTAATCCTAATCATGATTCAGAACTATTCAAATTTATATTTATGTCTACTCATATTAATATTAAAATAATAATAATAATAATAATAATAAATTTATCCAATAATAATAATAATGCCGAACCTTTAATTATGGTCAGCGATAGAAGAGGCCCCATCACAGACAGGGTCCTCTTTACTGGGAAGCAACTTCAATGAAATTTTGGATCTTGTTGGCTACCAGGATTAATTTGACAACCCGTCAACATTTTATTTTGTACGGTTTAATGATCCTGTTAGCATCCAGAGAACAAAAAAATCTCTTGAAATTCGAAATATTTTTCGAATGGATGCAATTGATTTTATATGATTTATAACAAGCAACGACTATCGATAGCCTAAACAAAGGCAAGCTATTTCACATTCTCGCCCAAGCTTTTGTTATTTTTTCCTTGAATTTAATCAGAATGGAATTTTAAATATACTAATATTCAATTGATGTGTAATAAATTTTTAGGGAGTTTTCTATAATAGTTATTTTTATCATTTAGCCATATAAAAATTGTGTTTTTTTTATGCATGTATAAATTTATGTTTAATAAGTTTTTTTTTTCTTTTTTTCAAGAAGTGTCTCCTGTTGAATATCAACTAAGTTTCTTCCATTAATAAGAGTTATTGATTTTTTTTTTCTATTTTTTAGAAAATGAGGTATTCCCACCGTCATAAGCTATAAGACTAATCCATCGAGAAAGTACTAGTTAAGTGAAAACTCCTCTTCCCATATGTGCTCTTCACATAACTTGAATCAAACCCTTGTCATATGCTTAAAGTTAATATAAATTCTAATGTGATTAAGACTCCAATTAATGTTCAAAGTTTTAAATTTGATTTTTCCAGAAAAAAGTTGAACAAAAATTCTTGAATTGTTAACAAGCATAAAAAATTTGCAAGTAAAGCATTGAATTAGTTGAAATCAAATGCAAAAATTCCACCCAAATTAAGAATATTGTTAAAAAGTCTTAAAGACATAGTGTAACCTAACTTTTTACCAAGTGATCTTACAAAATTTATAAGAAACTAGAATGTTTGATATTAAGTTGTTGAGAGGCACCAAATCAAATTAATTAAGCTAATTCTGTAGCACAGGGTTAACCTAGGTCGACTCAGAGACACGATCAATATGGTTCTAGCTTCAAATCATTGGTAATGATAAGGGGTAATTTTGTCGAGCAGTTGGTATGCGCAAAGTAAAACATGCAAGAACACAAACTAAAATTAAAGAACAATGCAGATATTAACAAGATTATCAAGGAGTAAAGTAAAACAGATTAAAGAGCATCAATCTAATTCACCAAATCAAGCTATTCGAATCATCATCATTCTCATAAATTGATTCTATCATGAACATTCATTCAATCTCAATAGAAGCAATTCAATCGACTCTACTCCTAAATTAATTGAAACTACAACCCTAACTGAAATATCATTCAATTAATCTTGTGATTATCATCCAAAATTAGGACATGAATCCATAATCCTAACTTGCTTTCAATCCTAATTGCATTCATAATCATGAAAACATAATAGAAATTGAAGAAGAAGGTGAACATTCAAATAGATTTGAAATACTAAATCGAAACTCCAATTCTTCTCTTGCTTGAGTTGGATCCTTGGATTGATTAATGATTTAGCCTTCCATGATGATCACCAAGGAAAGCCCCATGAAGTGAGTGCAAGAAAATGGAAGAATAGCAAAATGGAAATGAAGAAGATGAAGAACAATGAAGAACAAATTAGAGAAAATGAAGAACAAGCTTTTGATTCTAAAAACTAAAGAAAAGAAATATAAAACTTGTTTATTGAATTATAAAGTGTTGTCCAAGTTTCATTAAAGTCACTAATACATATAGTGACTAAGTTCTGAAAATAGAATGGGCCATAAACAAACCCAACAATCTAATTATTTACTATTTACACCACTAAAAGTCCAATTCGTAGCCCAAAATTACAAGTGCAGAAGTGCTAACTTCGAAGCTTAAAATGACCCTTCAAATGACAGAATTGGCCTTGGGTTATTTCTAGCAAACTTGTAGATCTTTTTGTTATCTTTCCAGGAACACCTAGAACGCTCCATTTGGAGTTCCGTAGCACTCTATAGGCCCTACACAAGTCAGATACATTAAGTGAGCAAAAATCCGAAAATACGCTACAATTAGCAATTAAGCCCACTTATTTGCCTAAGGCAAAACTGAATTAGAATGGGAAAATAAAAGTCCAAAAGAGGTCAAATAGGCTAAGAATGATAGACAAAAATTTAACTAAAAGCACTCTATCAAAATACCCCACACTTGAACATTTGCACTCCTGGGCAAAACTAAAAGAAAGACTAAGAGAAAAATTCAAACTAAAGTAAACCAAAAATTTAAAGAAAGGGTATGAACAAGGCACACATATTTTTCAATGGATCACAACAATGCTCAAAAGTGAGAGATGGAAAGATGGAAGAATAATATTGAGGTAATAAACAATCCATGAAAACATGATCACAAAGTGCAAAGTGAAAAAGTAGTTAAGTTTAGGATTAAGAATGCACCAAGGTGATAGAATTCTCTCAAAGGGTAGCACTTAACCTCACATGATGTGTATGGCTTGTATTTACACTCAAACACCACATGCAACTAGCACATCCAAGCATTAACAAACCTCTCATTCATTCAACTTGAAATACACATGCATCAAAAGATCTAAAGGACTTTATTAGCTTGTAATGAATGGCTTAGGAAAAGGTGGATAAGAAAAGGATATTTAGGCTAAAACTTAAGAGAAAAGAGGGGCAATGGGGAGCAAGCCAACAAGTTAAAAGAAGGGTAGAAACAAAGAGATGAAGTTTAAAGGAATTTACAATGATGAAATTGAACCATAACAACTTTTATTGCATATATTTTTTTTTCTTTTCTTGAACTTCTTTTTCTTTGCTTATACACAATTTTTTTTTCTCTTTTCTTTGAACTTTTGCTATTTGAATTTTTTCTTTTCTCCTTTTTTTTTTCTTTTATTCTCTTTCAAAACAAAACAAAATACAAAAAACCCCACACTTGTTTGAAACCCACTCCCAAAACAATTCCAAAGCCCATTTTCTCCCTAAAGCTAGGATAACATGGTTTTCCATTTTTTTTAGTTTTTAATGAGCTAAACAAGAAAGAAAAGGCTAAAGGCTCCAAGAGTGTGACAATGGATATCAACACAAAGGATAAGTTTATTTGGCTAGTGGCTAAAAGAAAGAAGGCCTAAATCATCTCAATCAAAGCATGTGCAACAAGGAATGTCAAAAGAGGCAAGGCAAAACATAGAGTAATCTAGCACAAGGGTGAAATCACACATGAAAGAACATATCACAAAGGCTCAAAAACTCACAAGGCATAATTCTACCACACATGGTTCATCTTAAATTCTATTTCTTAATCCTACTTATTACTTCAACAATTGCAACAATGATTAATATCAAGTATGAAACCTCTCAATCCAACCAACTTTTAACATTTCTCACAATTCATACAAATTAGAAATCCTATGAAAACATGAAACGGTGCCTAAATTCGACAAAACAACAACTTAAAAACAACAAAACAACAAACAAAGATAGAAAACAAGCAGAAAAACAAATTTTAGAAATTCTCCACCCCCCACTTGAAATGCACATTGTCCTCAATGTGAGCATGCAAAGAAATGCAAACAAAGAGACAACAAATAAAAGGAGGGAAAAGGAAACTCCCAAAGTGTCGTTCAAGGCACATCCCAAACATAATTTTCTTGATGCATGCAGATGGGAGGATCAATTCCAGGAAGATCAACAAGTGTCCATCCAATGGCCTTTTTATGGCCTCTCAAAACATGCATCAACTTCTCTTCATGCTCCATTGACAGACTATTAGATATGATGACTGGAAGCTTCTGAGCATCATCTTAATATGCATACGTGAGGTGCTCAGGTAGTGACTTCAGCTCCAAGGAAGGTGGTTGAATAGTGGAAGGTAAGGAAAGAGTAGAGGCTGGGGGAAGTGGGATAGGATGCTCAGAACCTATATTTGTACCTGCAACACAATCAGAGTGAAGTGCAGAGGAAATCTCCGCACAAATACTACACACAACAGTAAAATCATCACAGGCACAATTACAAGAACCAAGATCAAAGTTAGAAAATTCAGAAGAAAAATCAGAAAGTAAATCAGGAATATTTACACTATCTACTGTAGCATTAATGATATCAAGAAGAAAAACAGAATACTCCTCTACAGGA
Source organism: Glycine tomentella (assembly GCA_007407185.1). Classification (NCBI taxonomy): domain Eukaryota; kingdom Viridiplantae; phylum Streptophyta; class Magnoliopsida; order Fabales; family Fabaceae; genus Glycine; species Glycine tomentella. The sequence continues at coordinate 158,960 of PYAF01002697.1, read as the reverse complement.
TTTGATTTAGCACCAACAACTGTGGAATCTGGAAGTTCCTTGCCACTCCTCAAGGTAATGGCATTCACATTCTCTGGATTAATCACTGATTGTGCAGGAATGTTGCTAGAACCTTGCTGCTGCATCTGGTTGACAGTTGTAGCTAACTGTCCAATCTGAGTCTGGAGGTCTTGGATGTTAGCACTGACATTCTATTGAAACTGAAGGTTGGTGGTAGCCATCTGCTTCATCAAGTCCTCTAGAAAAGGTCCAGAAGTGGCTTGAATAGGTTGTGCAGGTGTAGGTGTAATTTGCTGGAACTGTGGCTGTTGTCTGAATGGGGAAGGTTGGCATTTGGCAGTGGTAGGCTGGAAGTGCTGCTGTGGAGGTCTGAAGGGCTACTGTTGTTGTAGACCAGGACCATACCTCAAATTTGGATGATCTCTCCAACCAGGATTATAAGTGTTGGAGTAAGGATTATAATGCTGTTGAGGTCTAAATGACTGGCCAGGTTGCATGGCAGAAACTTCAGCAGGTTGTTCTGTCTCTTGGAGAGTGGGGCATGCATCTATGGGATGATTAGGCGCACAACAAAAACAACAGAGCCTTGGTTGATTGGCTATCATCACATTCTGTTGTTGACCAATAGCAAACTGCCTCACAAGGGATGTCAACTCTGTCAATTTGTTTTCCAATCTCTGGTTATCAGCAACCATAGAGACAAAAACTTCATTTGCAACCTTGGATGTTGCAACTCTAGCGCCAAATTGTTGATAATTGGTTGCCATGTTAGAAATCAACTGCCTTGCAGCAAGAGGGGTCTTGTCCATCAGAGCGCCTCCACTAGATGCATCTATCATACTCCTATCCATCAACATTAATCCTTCATAAAAATACTGAATCAATAATTGTTCACTGATTTGATGATGAGGACATGTAGCACACAACTTGTTGAATCTCTCCCAATACTCATATAATGTCTCCCTAACTTGTTGTCTTATACCATAAATCTCCTTCCGGATGGTGGCTGTTCTGGATGCTAGGAAGAATTTCTCCAGAAATCTTCTCTTCATATCTGTCCAAGTGTTGATGATATCTGGTTGAAGGTACAACCAATCCTTGGCCGCACCCTCCAATGAAAATGGAAATGCCTTCATCTTCACATACTCCTTATGAATGTCATGTGGTTGCATGGTGGAACACACTACATGAAACTCCTTAAGATGCTTGTGTGGATCTTCACCTGCAAGACCATGAAAAACTTTGGAAGCAAATGGATCAGTCCAGATTTTAGCTCATAACTGACCTCAGTCTCAGGATATTGAATACACCAACACCAACATTGCTAAGCAACATCAGGTGTAGCCAACTCCTTAAGAGTTAGGTTGTTATCAGCCATCATATCAAGATGCTTAGAAGTAGAAGAATTAGAAGTAAATTCAGAATCAAAGTCAGAAGACACTATGCTACTATCTAAAACTACACTATCAAAGTCATCTAAGTCATCTAACCTAATGTTATGTCTGTTTAATCTGTAAAATGTCCTATCTATCTCAGGATCAAATGAATGTAATTCACTTGATGTGAACCTAGTCATACACAGTTCAGCTCAAAAGGAACAATAAACACAGATAACACAAAAATATCACACAGCTATTCTACTAGGACATTACTTACTATATATGCTGAAATGAAATAGAAATTGGAAAACTATCCTAAAAATTTTAGAAAAAAATCTAAAAAAATAACCGTGAATGTCTAAAAATCATGATTGATTTTTGTGATTTTTTTGGTGATTTTTAAAAATCATGAAATTAGAAAATCACCTCAACAAGGCCTAAACGATGGAATTTGGCGATTTGGACCCCTAGTGAACATGTTACTCCATAACAAGTTCAACTTGATGTATGAATTTGCTACACCTTCTGGTAAAATTTGAGCATATTTTGAGATAGTTTGCTATGAAATTACTAGAATGTCCCTGCAACAATTGTAAAAACTGGTCCAAAACTCCTACTCAGGGTTCTAATTTGTCAATTTGAACCCACACCCAACCCCTAAAAGGGTTGCTTTTGTTTAAAATGGGGGGTAAACCCTGGGGAACAACTCGCAACTCAAACTGCACAAGCTTTTTTTTTTTTTGGCACCCAAGCTATTAGCGTGAGACTGGCACTATCAGCGTGGGATGTTCGAATCTATGGCGCGATTAGTGTGAATTCCACGCAATTAGCGCCAGGACTTCAACATCAGGTCCTGGATTCGAGCTGGTGGCACGATTAGCATGGATATCCGCGCGATTAGCGCCAGGACAACGACAAAGGTCCCTAGTTTCGAATATATGGCACGATTAGCGTGAGGTTTTCCTCTATTTTTATGCGCAAATACAAAGCTAATGCAGCAACCACAAGCACATAATCATGTAACAAGCATAATTGTGCAACAAAACGTAAAAACGCAAGAATTAAAACTACTTCTATGAACTAATTGCAATGAATTAAAGTTAGCACACAATGAACCGTGTCTCCGGCAACGACGCCAGTTTTGATATTACGTTGTCGAGACGCACCAAAACAAATTAACTAAGCTAATTCTGTAGCACAGGGTTAACCTAGGTCGACTCAGAGACACGATCAATATGGTTCTAGCTTCAAATCATTGGTAATGATAAGGAGAAATTTTGTCGAGCAGTTGGTATGCGCAAAGTAAAACATGCAATAATACAAACTAAAATTAAAGAACAATGCAGAAATTAAGATTATCAAGGAGTAAAGTAAAACAGATTAAAGAGCATCAATCCAATTCACCAAATCAAGCTATTCGAATCATCATCATTCTCATAAATTAATTCTATCATGAACATTCATTCAATCTCAATAGAAGCAATTCAATCGACTCTACTCCTAAATTAATTGAAACCACAACCCTAACTGAAATATCATTCAATTAATCTTGTGATTATCATTCAAAATTAGGACATGAATCCATAATCCTAACTTGCTTCCAATCTTAATTGCATTCATAATCATGAAAACATAATAGAAATTGAAGAAGAAGGTGAACATTCAAATAGAATTCGAAATACTAAATCGAAACTCCAATTCTCTTCTTGCTTGAGTTGGATCCTTGGATTGATTAATGATTTAGCCTTCCATGATGATCACCAAGGAAAGCCCCATGAAGTGAGTGCAAGAAAATGGAAGAATAGCAAAATGGAAATGAAGAAGATGAAGAACAATGAAGAACAAATGAGAGAAAATGAAGAACAAGCTTTTGATTCTAAAAACTAAAGAAAAGAAATATAAA
>PYAF01002697.1:134864-145744 GCA_007407185.1 Glycine tomentella | reverse complement strand
TTCTGGGCAACTTCCCACGCCTCCGGCGTGGCTCCCACGCCTCAAGCGTGGACCTCCAGCAAGAATTGGCTTTCTGGGCTGTTTCCCACGCCCCAGGCGTGGGATCCCACGCCTCAGGCGTGGCACTTCAGAAAACTCATAAATCAGCTTATTTCATCTTTTCTCAAGCCTTTCTCTTAGGGATTCTCAAGTATCACTACAAACCTTTATCCTAGGCTTAATCTAAGCTTAATTACATGCTTAAAATTCAAGATATTACAGTTAGTAGTTTCATTCTGTGCTTAATGCTTGATTCTACTTGATCACTAGTTTCATGAACTTAATCCTAAGTGAGATTGGAAAGTAATCTTAGGGTTTTAACTAAATGATGTTACTCATTACGTTACATTGCTAGGAATAGGGCATAACGTTTTGATTGCATAAAGCACGCGATTATAATTCTTAATGTTGGGGTATTTACTTCATATGCGAGGAATCAATATTCGGTAGATATCCTTAGAACTTGAATGCGAGGGATCGATTCAGGGTAAAATAGTGTGCATCAATAAAGGATAGACGATGATTTATGCATGGTAATATTAATTGGATATAAAAGGATAAGAATGATGAAATCCAATCCCACTTTCTCATAATTATATTTCATTTTTGCTAATTTTAGTTATTTTCCGTTACTTTCTTAAACAAATAAAATTCCGTTCAACCTACTTGTACATAACTATTGAATTGTTTAATTCTATTTGGATTAACTGAGTAAGCTCAAGTCCCTGTGGAGACGATCTTATAAATTTTGTAACTTACAATGACAAAACGGTACGCTTGCCGAAAGTCTTAACAATTAGTTGAACCAAAAATTATATCATCAACATACACTTGAACTAATAAGATATCATTCCTTTGCCTTTTGATGAACAAGGTTTATCAACACGTCCTCTTATGAAAGATTGTTCAAGTAGAAATTTATTTAATCTCTCATACCAAGACCTTGGAGCTTGTTTTAAACCATAAAGAGCTTTCTTAAGTTTCAAAACATTGTTTGGATATTTAAAATCTACAAAACCAGGAGGTTGCTCCATATAGATTTCCTCCTCAATATATCCATTTAAGAAAACACTTTTAACATCCACTTGAAAAATTTTAAAATCCATTAACATGCATATGCAAGTAATATCCTAATGGCTTCCAATCTTGCAATTGGTGCATAGGTTTCCTCATACCCAATGCCTTCTTCTTGGTTGTAACCTTTTGCAACCAGTCTAGCTTTGTTTCTAACTATGATTCCACTCTCATCAAGTTTGTTTCTAAAAACTCATTTAGTGTCAATAGGTTTGAGAGAAGAAGGTCTAGGAACAAGTTTCCAAACTTCATTTCTCTTAAATTAATTCAATTCATCATGCATGGCATGCATCCAATGTTCATCAATTAAGCCTTGATCAATGTTCTTAGGTTCTATTTGTGAAACAAAAGCCATATTACAACAGAGATTTTTTAATGATGATCTAGTAGATTACTCCCTTTGAAACTTCACCAATGATATTGTCAAGGGAGAAATCTCTTGTAGTTCTCCAATCTTTTGGCTCTTGGACTGGTGTTGATTGTTTAGCTTCAGCAATTTGTTCTTCTTTTTCTTTATCCATTGAATCATTAAGTTGAATGAACTCCTCCAAAGGACCTGCATCAATATCGCACTTTTTTTCCTCCTTGGAGGGATTAAACTCATCACAAATAACCTGTACTAATTCTTCCATGCACAAGGTTCATTTATTGAAAACTCTATATGCTTTGCTATGTAATGAATATCCAAGGAAGATGGCTTCATCAGCTATAGCATCAAATTTTCCAAGTGATTCTTTACCATTATTTAAAACAAAACACTTGCAGCCACATACTCTTAAATGAGAAATAATTGGTTTTCTACCTTTGTATAGTTTGTAAGGGGTTTTCTTTAAAATAGGCCTTATTAGCAATTTATTCAAAGTGTAGCAAACTGTACTTACAGCATCAGCCCAAAAATGTTTAGCCAAATTTGTCTCATTAAGAAGAGTTCTTACATTTTCTTCAAGGGATCTATTTTTCCTCTCCACGACACCATCTTGTTGAGGTGTTCTTGAAGCTGAAAAATTATGGTTAATTCCATTTTCTTCACAGAATTTTTCAAAATGTTCATTTTGGAATTCTCCACCATGATCATTTCTTATTGAGATAATTTTGCTTCCATTTTCATTTTGAGCAAGTTTGGCCAATTTTCTAAAAGCATTAAAAGCATCACTCTTGGATTTCAAAAATAAAGTCCATGTGAACCTAGAGTAATCATCAACAATGACAAGTCCATAGTAATTACCTCCTAAACTCATAGTTCTAGAAGGACCAAACAAATCTATGTGAAGTAATTCAAGATTTCTTGAGGTAGAAACAACATTTTTACTTTGAAAAGAATTTTTTGTTTGTTTCCCCTTTTGACAAGCATCACATAATTTGTCCTTCTCAAACTTGAGTTTGGGTAAGCCAATGACTAAATCCTTTTTAATCAACTTGTTCATATGATGCATATTAATGTGACTTGCCCTTCTATGCCATAGCCAAGATTCATCAATTTTACCTATTAGGCAAGAAGTGTTGTGAAAGAATACATGATCTATGGAGAGTAAATATATAGTACCTTTTCTCTTGCCTATATGAATCAGCTCACCAATTTGTCCATCACATATCATGCAGCAACTGTCATTGAATGACACTTTGAACCATTCATCACAAAGTTGGCTTATACTTAGGAGATTGTGCTTTAAGTCTTCCACATAAAGAACATTTCTGATCATGGTTTTGAAGCTGTCTCCTATGTTTCCTTCTCTAATTATCTTCCCTTTGTTGTTGTCTCCATATGTGACAAATCCACCATCTTTAAGAGTCAAATTTGTGAGCATTGACATGTCACCGGTCATATGTCTAGAGCATCCACTATCAAGATACCATAATGAAGATCTTACTCTTAGACATACCTGTAAAATTCAAATCAATTTGTAGAGGAAGGTACCCAATTGAGATTGGGTCCATAGGGGTTACCTACTTTTTTCTTCTTTTGCACCCAAATACATTCTCCATTAGGCACATAGAATCTCCTAGCATAGCATTCATAAGATGTATGTCCTTTCATCATACAATAGTTTCATGTTACAGATTTTGATGAATTCCTTAAGTAAGCATTTCGTTTGATCTTTGAATTATTGAAATTCTTTTGATTTTTCTATTTTTGTGGTACAAATATGGTTTTGCCAAAAGACTTTGAGCCTTGTTTGTCACCCAAACCAGAAGTATCTTCAGCATATTTCAACACACTCAACATTTCAGCTAAGTTGCATTTACCTTTGTAAAGCTTACTCAAAAGATCAATTAAATCATTATTCTTAGATAAGAGTAACATGTATTTTTCTCTTTGACTTTTTTTGTAATCATCAAAATCCCTTTGCAACATATTGTATTTGTCAACATTAGATGAAGAAGAAGTACATACACAACCATTCATTTTGTAACTTGAAACAAGTTTTTCATTTTCTTCTTTCAAGTTACAAATTTCAGTTTGCAATTCTGTAATTTTTGCAACATGTCATCTAAGATTTCCTTTTAGCTTATTATTGGATTCTGCAAGCTTTTGGGCCTCTTCATGCATTTCTTGAAAAGCATCAATAACTTGATCAAGTTCAAAACTTACCTCAATTCCAGCAATTGAGAGATCATCATTTACATTAATTATGGAAGTGAGACACACATTTGCATCTTCATTTTCAATTGATGATTCAGAAGTTGTTGACTTATTATCTTCCCAAGCTATATAGGCTCTCTTAGGCTTTCCTTCTTTCTTTATCTTGTTTTCACCTTGTTGCTTTTTCAAAAAGATAGAGCATTCAGATTTAATGTGGCCAGGCTTTCCACATTCAAAGAAAATGAAGTTGTTGTCACTCCTTTTGTTGTTGTTGTTGTTCTTTGTGAATTTTTTGTTCTTGTTTCTTCTCAAGAACTTGCTAGACTTTTTGAGAATTAAATTCATGTTGTCCATTTCATCTTCTTCACTTGAGTCTTCCACTTTTTCAACCTTTGAGGATGCAGCTTTCAAGGCTATGCTTTTGTGTTTCTTTTCTGCATTTTCTGCATTGGTTAGTTGTGACATTTCAAGTTCATACTCAAGAAGCTTACCAAATAGTGCAACCATGGACATTTTGGATAGATCTTTTGATTCTTTGATTGTTGTCACCTTTGGTTGCCATGGTCTTGAGAGACACTTCAAGATTTTGATGTTGAGTTCTTCAGAATCAAAGATCTTTCCAAAACCAAGAAGATGATTAACTATATGAGTGAATCTTGTTTGAAGCTGAGATATGCTTTCAGTGGTATTCATCTTGAACATTTCATACTCATGGATTAAGGCATGTTTTCTTGATCTTCTTACTTCATCTGTACCTTCATTAGTTATCTCAAGCATTTCCCACATCTCCTTTGTGCTTGTGCACCTAACAGTTCTAAAGAATTCATCAGAGGAAAGTGCAAAGTAATCATATTCTTAGCTTTAAAATCATATTGGACAACTCTCTTTTCAGCTTCTGTCATTTCATCCCATTCTTTAGGAATCATATCATTACCAACAATTTTTATAGGAATAACAGGGCCTTTTTCTATAGCATTCCAAGCACCTGGGTCATTTGATTGAATAAAGATTTTCATTCTATTTTTCCAAAAATTGAAGTGATCTACTTCAAACATTGGAGGACGGTTGAGGGAGGCACCTTCCTTGAAGTTAATTTGTGTGGTATTCATTTTCTTTTAAAGAAAGATAGTGATCTTGAATAACACTCAAGAACCTGCTCTTGATACCAATTTAAAACAATAGGAATACCCACAATAACCAAGAGGGGGTGAATTGGTTTGATCTTGGTATAAAACAATTGTTTATAAAATCAGAGTTAAAGGATCTTCATCACTTTTAAATCAAGTATACTTTTAATCAATCAAATCACTCAATCCAAGAAACCAATAGCTCAAAACAAAACTTGTTGAGTAATGATAATGATGCCAAGAATAAAATGAGTAAGATAACTAATAAAGATGAAGGAATAAAAAAGCAACACAAGAATTTATACTGATTCACTTCTCAAAAGAAGCTACATCCAGTTTCTTCAAATCAACACTAGATTAGAGTTCTACTATTATGAATTCCCGTTCTTACAAGTTTTACAAAAAACTCTCTTTATCAACACTAGATAAAGAATAGAAATATAAAACCCTATTAGACTTCTAGTGAGCAAGAACCAAAGAACACTACTCTGTTCTTCCCTTGAGAACACTACTCTAGAACAAGCTTCAAAGAACTCCTTTTATAATAGTAACAAATAACAAACAATAAAAACCGAATTTACAATCAAAGATTATGGAGAGAAACAATCTGATGATCCAATGAATATGAATGCATATGAGTTACCAATCAGAGTTAAATGCAGAAAAAGAATTTCAGAACATGCTCTCCATTATTCCTTTGAAATCTCTTGCCCAAGAAATCATTCAATACCCATGAAGATTAAAAAGTCGGACAAGCGCTTAGTTAATCCAGAAAATCACTTTCAAACTCTTAGAAGGCTTGTGTATATTCAGAAAATTTGAAGTGTTCAAGTTTTTATTCAAGTCAAGCCTTCTTTATATTTATAACAGCTTTTGTAACAACCTGGAATCGATTACACGCGCCAAATAATCAATTAAAATAGCTTATGTAATCGATTAAATTGTCACTTAATCGATTAAAGTGTTCAAGGCTTCATCTGGGTTTCACAACGAACAAAATAATCGATTAACCTTAGTCGATTAAAACAAAAAAAATTTATTTCAGAAACAGCTTATGTAATCGATTACATTTTATGGTAATCGATTAAAGTAGTGAAGCAAGCTTTTTCAAATAGCTTATGTAATCGATTAGGAATAATGGTAATCGATTATCATAGCAATGCACAAAATCCATTTTATATTATATAATCGATTACAGGAGTTGTGTAATCAATTAAAGTGTTCATCAAAGCTTTTCCAGTTTCAAATACGAAACAAATAATCGATTAGTCCGCTGTGTAATCGATTAAAATAGTGAAACTATATTTTTTCAAAAACATTACTCAATTAAATCCTTTTTCAAATAGTGAGAAGCTTTGATATTTTAATGAAAATATTTAAGCATGTTAATGATTATGTGCATGCAATGCAAGGATCAAAAGATTGGCTTTTCCTACACTTCATTTGATTTACAATCTTCAAAGCATGTGAAAAGCTCAAAACATTCTTCTAAGTCATAGGCTTTATTCTTCTTGTTGCTCCCCCTATATCTACCAATAGCATGTCTTTTGTTGTTGATTGACAACATTTTTTTTGTTCAATACCTAATTATGTTCGTGTCCATTGGGCATGTGAGTACCATATAGAGAGATAGATGGAAACTATTGGTGTTGGGTGCACTAGTATACAATTCAGAAGAGACTTATATTGGGTGGCAACCTCATAACTTGAGGAGGGAGCTATATCGAACAAATGATTTTGCTGACATTGAGGTACTGGGTGTTATTTGTTTTGGTGGTTTTTGCATGTTGATAGTAAAATGCTAATGTGTGTGAAGATTTTCTGGTTAAAATCTTTGGGTACATCTAGATGGCATGCAATCTCACACCTATGATAATTTAAGTAGTCAGAAAAGAAGTTGAACAATTAAATTTCAACATCATGCTCCAAGAAATATGTTTGTCATTCATGTCCACTATATTAGATATCGAATAAAGGAGAATTGGGATGTTATAATAATGAAACAGTTGATGCAGCTAACCCCTACATTATAGGATGGAGTAAAAAAGTTATATCCTAAAATTTAACATAACTATTGGTGCTTTCATGGCTACTTTTTAATATTTCTTTAGCCTCAGATCAAGCATAATGTTTAAGGTACTAGGAACTTATCCTCATTTACTTTATCATGTTGCTCCCATATTTACTGTAGATGGAATTTGTCCTTAGACATTGCTATGTCATGACCCCCAAAGAATATGCTAAAGCTAGAAATGAGAGAGATGATTTTTTCTTATGTAAATATGAGTATGACATCCATTGGTATAGTTTCAAACATCTTGTTGATATTGACAATGAAACAGAGGTAATCATGTCAAAATATTAGCAAGATCATTCTTATGAAAGAAAGTAGTTGACTATTTAACTGTGCCAATATTCATGAGTTTATTCTTGTATGCTAGAATGGTGAAGAGCCTGACGGTGATGAAGACTAGAATGTTGACAAGGAATCAGACCCTGATACAGATGAAGATGTTGAATATGAAGAAGACAATATTAAAAATGCACAATCTAAGCCATCAATAAGCCATCACTTAGTTGAAGTATGTGTAAATGATACAGAATCTTCACAAGGGACAACTCTTTGGACTTCAAGCGATAGGCACAAAAACAATTCCACAACATGTAAGATCCACAAATAGACTGATCTTGAGAGAGCAAAGGCTACACTGTTGTTAGCATTATTTTCTCATAGACTTGATATTCTTTCAGGTTATTTATGAGGCACTAAATGGCCACAGAGTCAGCTGAAAAAAGGTTCTCCACTTACTAAATGAGAGATTTGTAGAAGGAAAGAAAACCAGAATGTGGATGACTGGCCATGTATTTTGCTTATTGATGAACTTGATCTTCTAGTAACTAGAAACTAGCTGGTAATTTACAAATCCCACAACAGGAAACTTGTCATTAGGTCGCATTCTTTAAAACATGCAATCACATTGTGATGAATTTTCCTTTTTCACAAGTTTTGTACAATATTCTTGACTAGCCTACTAAGCCACATTCCAAGCTACTTGTCATAGGTAAGATAATCTATTTGTCAATTATTTTTTCAATATATTATCTCCCAATTTGCTGAAGTAATTTAAAATAGTGAGAAAACAATATCCATATGATTATAACAATTTGATGCCTTTGTGCATTGCAAAACCTAATTCTTCAGTACTAATGTAATCAATACAGGCATAGAAAATACTATATATCTTCTAGAGAAGTTACTTCCTCGTATATCAAGCCAAATGGGCATACAGAGGCTTTGCTTTGGCCCGTATAATTATCAACAGCTTCAAGAAATCATTTCAAGTTGCCTAAAGGGAATTGATGTATTTGAAAAGCAAGTTGTAGAATTTACTTCAAGAAATGTTAGTATCTATGACATTGTGAAGATTTATTTCCTCTGATCTTTCATGTACAATGGGAACTTGTTTTGGTGTTATAGCTTATTGGTTTACATCTAAAATGGTGTTTGATTATTCAGGTTGCAGCAATCTCTTGAGATGCACGTCGTGCTTTAGAGATATGCAGATGTGCAACTAAAATAGCAGATTATTGTATAAAGAAGCTAATTTCAAATCCTGATTGTGTTATTGTAGGTATATGAGCATGTCTTATAAAATTTTCATGTCATCATGGTAGAAAGGAGGGATCACGAAATGTTTCCTTCTTTTTGAATTTTTGATTATTAAAGTTTGTATTATTTGTAAAACGACATGCTTTCTTTATATATTATTTCTTGTCATTGTCTACGATGTCAAGAAATATCTCTTTTTTATGTCAATTGTCTTTTAATTGTATTTACAAAATGCAATTGCAGAAGGCATGTACTTTATCTTAATTCTTTAATCACATTGATCTTATACGAAAGAAACGACGTATGACATTCTAATGCATTGTGTGATGGCTAGTTGGATGATTACTATTGTATCTTATTGTACACACTATGGAGCATCTTGTATTATAGGCATAACAATAAAAAAAATTATCATTTGTTTGCAGTCTGCTCAGAAATTGCATGCATACTGGTGCTTGATATTACTATGAAATTATGAAAACCCCTCGAACCAGATTTTTTAGCCTTATTTCTTCCAGACTTGTTATTCTATTGTTGCTAGGTGTGCAACCTTGATGTTGCTTTACAAATCTGTCATTGATTATTTAAATTACATTATTTACTCTAAAGTCTAAACTATGATCATCAACTGTATGCGTGAAGTCCTTACTTCTGACTTTTGAGGCGATGCTTCTGCCCACTATTAAAGGTTCTTCTGCCTACTAATTCATCTGCCCACTTATATATGAGCCAGATTTTTCTCACAAAAATGCATGAACTTAAATTATTTGATACAATCTCAAGAACCTTTGATACATTCATTTATCTGGCAGAAAATTGCTGACATTTTTTCCAATCTTACATTTACCCCATTCTTTCTTTTGAAGATGATGAAAAGTTGTTCCAGAGTTAGCAAAATTTTCTTGACAGCAATGGTGCACGAGGTTTATAATACAATAATGGGGGAAATCACTTTTGAAAAGGTAAGCTCCTGAAGGTTCTTCCTGTTATTTTTTTCTCCATTTGAATTTAGATTATCCATAGAGTTCACACCTTTAAACCTTAGTCCTCAACTTTTCACTTGAACAACATTAAATGGAGTGTTTTTTATGCATGCCATGCATATTTGATTAAGTTACAAAATCTCTAGGTGGCTTAGAGGTTTAATATTTTGACATTTTCTTTTTACACAAATAGAATTCATTAGAAGCTAATTTGATCACAATATTGGTTAACCAATATCCTTTAAGACAAAACTTAGATGTAGTTCCTTAAGTGCTTTCAGTGTTATTCCAAAAATAGAGTTTCACCTCGGTAATCTGTATTAATAAAGGTTTACATTAAAGATTAATATAGATTACCAAAGTAAAATTCCATTTTTGATTTGAAAACTCCAAAAGTCTTATGAATGAGTATCTAAGTTTTGTCCTATCGTTTCACTGATGCTATGTAAAAGGTTGATTTGTATAGTCGTCTTTACATAAGGTTTTACTTTTACATGCAGTTGGCAATGAGGGTTTCATGCTTCTATACCAGCAACAGAGAAGTGTTTCCTAGGTATAACAATATACCCCTATTAGCATCTGAGAGTGGTTTCTACTAATCTAGTAATTAGCATTGATTTGACCAAAAGAGAGGTACTGTTTGAACTCACTTAACAGTTTTGCGAGCATCTTCACCTTGCTTTTTCTCGCTCTTGGAGGATCAATTTGAAAGGTCATTTAATGAATTTGTCTATACATTATGCAAAGCTTTTATTATATAAGCTATAGATAGGCATTCACTCTTTTCATTCTAGATAAGTCTTTGTTTTACTCTATATAGATTATTATTATTATTATTATTATTATTATTATTAAATTTTTTGCAAAAAACAACATCAATTTTGGCCAAAACCAATGTGGTAAGCACATTCAACATCGGTTTTGTCAAAATCGATGTTGCATGACTTTCAACATTGGCTTTTTCAGAACCGATGTAGAAAACACTTCAGAATACACAATTTTGATCACATTTCTACATCGATCAATTTCATCCATAACCGTTGTAGATAATTATTTTCAATATCAATTTTTTAAATCGATGTTGAAAATGCCAACTTTCAACGATGGTTATTTCAACTGTAATACCTTGAATTTTAATCACGTGTTTAAGCTTAGATTAAGCATGAATCTAAGTTTATGGGTTAAGGGAATGTGATCATGCTTAAGAGTCCTTTGGAAGAGGCTTAAAATGCAAGTTTTGGGTTTTCTGGCATATGGTGCGACCCAATTGGAATGTCACGCGAGTCGCGTGATATGGCCGAGAGGGTGGCGCGAGTCGCGTGGCAATCCACGCGAGTCATGTGGAAAGTGGCCAGGAACCTTGTTTTTCTTCTGGGGCTCCACGCGAGTCACGTGGGATTCCACGCGAGTCGCGTGGAAGGCCAGAAAGATTGGCGCGAGTCGCGTGGAATAGTGGCGCGAGGTGC
>PYAF01002697.1:121762-132565 GCA_007407185.1 Glycine tomentella | reverse complement strand
GAACACGCTGCATTATTTGTATTTGGAGATTCATTATTTGATGTTGGAAACAATAATTACATCAATACTACTGCTGATAATCGGGCAAATTACTCTCCATATGGGGAAACCTTCTTCAATTATCCAAGTGGTAGATTTTCTGATGGTCGCGTGATTCCAGATTTCATAGGTATATAATAATTTTGGTTTTATGAGCTTAATTAATTAATCAACAGCTAGCTATACCTGCAATAATGAGAGCTATATTGCAGCTGAGTATGCTAAGTTGCCTCTAATCCCAACATATCTTTTTCCTGGCTATCAAAGATACCTTGATGGAGTCAATTTTGCATCAGCAGGAGCTGGGGCTTTGGTTGAAACCCATCAAGGACTGGTCTGTTGTGTTATATTGTTAACAAATTAAGGATGAAATTGAAGATTGTCGTACTCTTTGGCTTAGGCATTAACTAATTTATATCCGACCGCATAAGCGCATGGCATCTATATATTTTGGTATTTAATTTCCAGGTGATAGATCTGAAAACTCAACTAAGTAATTTCAAGAAAGTCAGCGAGATATTGAGGCAGGAACTAGGAGATGCAGAAACCACAACTCTGCTGGCTAAAGCAGTTTACTTGATTAACATTGGAAGCGATGATTATTTAGTCTCTCTGACAGAAAATTCAAGTGTCTTTACTGCTGAGAAATATGTGGACATGGTAGTTGGTAACCTTACAACTGTGATCAAGGTATATATTTAGAAGTTACTTGTTTTGATAAACTTATTCAAAATCGCTCCTGGAAGAAGAAAAAATGATGAGTTTTTTCATAAATTAAAATTAATTTATACATAAGTTAATTTATTAAAATTCTCACAAATAATTTCTTTAAAAGATGAAAAAATATTTATAAATTAACCTATGCATAAGTCAATTTAAGTTTATGAAAAAATTCATTTCATTTTTTTTTCTCCTTATATAATTTATTCTTTTATAAGTATTTCTGAATAAGCTTACTACTTCTGCATTTAAGCATCAAAGTTCAAGTTGCTATAAATCTTATACCATTCTAATTGATATATAATATCTGAAACATTAATTACATTAGGGGATTTACAAGACGGGAGGGAGGAAATTCGGGGTTCTTAACCAGTCAGCTTTGGGTTGTATTCCATTGGTCAAGGCACTACTAAATGGATCTAAAGGTTCCAGCTGCGTGGAAGAAGCTTCAGCACTAGCCAAAGTACATAACAGTGTGCTTTTTGTGGAACTTGAGAAGTTAAAGAAACAACTAGAAGAATTTAAATATTCATACGTTGATTTCTTTAACTTATCATTTGATCTTATAAACAACCCTTCAAAATATGGTAGGTGTAATGTAACTGCGTATATTTATAGTAAGTGAAAATTTAATCTCATCTCTCTGTTCTGATTTTGGTGCCTTAATTTGTTGTAAAGGGTTAAAAGAAGGCGGCGTGGCATGCTGTGGCAGCGGCCCTTACAGGAGATATTACAGTTGTGGAGGTAGAAGAGCAGTGAAAGATTACGAGTTATGTGAGAATCCTAGCGATTATGTTTTCTTTGACTCCATTCATCCTACTGAAAGGCTTGATCAGATTATTTCCCAGCTTATGTGGAGTGGAAACCAAAGTATTGCTGGCCCATACAATCTCAAAACACTATTTGAAGAATAATTCAATCATGTTCATATAAATGTCATTGTTCTCTCTACGCACTGATAAATAAATGATGAAACAATGTAATCAGCAGTTACAATTGTGACATCTTGATGGATTAATGAAACAACACTTTTTTTTTTTTTTTTGCACAGCAAAATCAACTGATATATTATAAGAAAGCGTAGTGCTTTACCACAAGAAGTGGCAAAACTAGTCCCAAAAGATAGACGTAGGCAGCCTCCTATTTCTGGTCTGGAAGATTTATATGTCGGAGACCTTATTGATCACGAGAAAAGGGAATTGAGAAAGGAGCTTCTTGATGATTTGTAATTTGTTCGATGAAGAGGATTCTATCCGAAATCGGCAGCAACCCCTATTTGGACGTACAGCCATAATGGTATTTAACTATTTATAATGTTAAAAGCGTTTATCATAACATTATGATTTAACATTCTTGACAATGAGCATTTTTTATGGAGACTTCTAAGGGGCTGCTTACCAACAAGACAAAGACTTACCACAAAAGGTGTTCTTTGTCCTCCTGCATGTCCTTTTTGCTCGAGCAATGTTGAACATGACTGGTACCTCTTTGTTGACTGCAATAAAGCAAAACAGTTTTGGCATGAAGCTGGTCTTTGGTCTCATATAGACAGTAAAATTCATGCAGTGGATAGGATAAAAGACTTGATCTTTGACTCGCTTCAACATCGTAATTGTGAGTTAAAATGAAATTTTTTTATTGTCTTGTGGTCCATATGGAAGAGCAGAAATGAAAAGGTTTGGAAAGAGCTTGATAACCCACCAGCCACATCCATTTTTCTGTCAAACCAATTCTACTCAGAATGGTTGTATGCTAGAAGCAACCAAACCAGCACTCTCTCCTCAGTGTTGAAATATAAACTTGATTTTGGGCCTTATTTGTCTAAGCAAGAAAGTTCAAATTCTAGAAGATTCTAGAAGACATGCTAAGCTAAAATTCTAGAAGAATCTATTTAGAAGATAATTATAGTAGTGTGTAGAATATTCTAGAATGTGAGTAACTTTGTATGTATGAATAAAGTTCTAGAGAGTCATTTGCACCCATTAGATTAAGTGTGTGTTGGCAAAATCATAACCATTGGTTTGGGAGGAACCACTAGTATAAATAAGAGTGTTGTATTAGAGTTTGTATGAAGCCAAAAATTAAGTCACAAATCAAGAAGTAATCATTTGTACAAGTAATCTCTTCCTCCAAACTTTCTAATATCTCCCATTCTCAAATATTTCCTTCACTACTAAAATTTCATTCCAAAAAATTGGCAACAGAGCTAGAAGATCCTTTTATAAAGATGGCGAGTAGCAGTATGGTTCTATTCCAAGTTCCAATGCTCAACAATAGCAACTATGACAATTGGAGTATCAAGATGAAGACTCTTCTAGGTCCGCAAGATGTTTGGGAGATAGTAGAGAAAGATCACATCGAGCCGGAGAATGAGGGTAGTCTCTCTCAAACTCAAAGGGATAATTTGAGAGACTCAAGAAAGAGAGACAAGAAGGATCTCTATCTAATCTATCAAGGATTAGATGATGATTCTTCGAGAAGGTTTCGAAAGCAAAGTCAACAAAAGAAGCGTGGGAGGAATTTTAAACCTTATATAAGGGAGCAAATCCGGTCAAGAAGGCATGTCTTCAAACTTTAAGAGTTGAGTTTGAAACCTTGCATATGAGAGAAGGTGAAGTCATGTCCGACTATTTCTCTAGAGTCTTAACAGTCACAAATCAACTTTAGAGAAATGGTGAAAAGCTTGATGATGTAAAAATTATGGAGAAAATTCTTAGATCGTTAGATCCAAAGTATGAACATATTGTCGCCATCATCGAAGAAACAAAAGACTTGGAGGCTATGACCATTGAGAAACTTTTGAGCTCGTTACAAGCTTATGAAGAAAAGAAAAAGAAGAAGGAAGGCATCATGGAGCAACTACTCAAGACACAAGTTAATTCGACCAACAAAGAAAGTAGTCACAATAATAGAAGCCAACGAGGACAAGGTCGTGGTGGAGATCGAGGAAGAGGACGAGATCATGGACAAAGACAAGGAGGAGGTTGGACGTCTAATGATGATAACTATAACTTCCAAAGAGGAGGAAGGTCAACAAGAGGTTGTGGGCAAGGCAACTCAAGATCTTGGTATGACAAGTCAAATGTGAAATGTTCCAATTATGTGAAGTTGGGTCATTACGCTTTTGAATGTAGAGCTCCTGGCAATAATAGAGTTGAAGAAAAGGAAATCTATTTTGAAGAAAGTAGTAAAGAAGGTGACACCTTACTGATGGCTTGCACGGGTAAAGAAAGAAGTAAAGACAATAGATGGCACCTAGACATTAGCGCAAGCGATCATATGTGCGAAAAAAAAAAGCATGTTCATGGAGCTTGATGAATCGGTGAGCGGCAATGTGGCCTTTGGAGATGAGTCCAAGTTAGAAGTGAAAGCAAAAGGTAACATTCTTATCCATTTGAAGAATGGTGAGCATCAATTCATCTCAAATGTTTATTATGTTTCAAATATGAAAAATAATATCTTTAGCTTGGGGCAACTCCTATAGAAAGGTTATGAAATTCGCTTAAAAGACAATAACCTTTCTAAAAGAGACGATGAAAATAACTTAATTGCTAAGGTGTTGATGTCAAGAAATAGAATGTTCATGGTCAACATTCAAATGATGTTGCAAAATGTCCCAAGATGTGCTACAAAGATGCATCTTAGATTTGGCATCTTCGATTTGGGCATCTTAATTTTGGGGCATTAGAGTTGCGCTCCAAGAAGGAAATGGTGAGAGGATTGCCTTGCATTAATAACCGTGATCAAGTATGTGAAGGATGTCTACTAGGAAAGCAATTCAATAAAAGCTTTCCAAAGGAGTCCAACTCAAGAGCTAAAAAGCCATTGGAACTCATACATACGGATGCATGTGGTCCGATCAAGCCAAGTTCACTTGGTAAGAGCATGGTTATCAAAATCGGGAGTTAACTCGCAGACTCGGACGATTCCACGAGTCCAGCACCCACGACGAGTTAAATCGGAAGCAACCTGGTTTCCAAGTAGAATCGTACGATTCTACGTAGAATCCCCGATTCCACGCAGAATCATGAGTTGGATCCGCGAGTCTGAATTAATTCAAAACAGTGTCGTTTTCCCGAGTCCAGGTAGGTTTTCCCTAGTTGGATTGCATTCTTCCTCGCATTCTCTTCCTCACTTCGTGCGAGCTGTCGTCATCTTCATGCGTCGTGCCTCTGTCGTGCTCATCGATCCGTTATCGTCTTCATGCGCCTTGCCTCCGTCGTGTTCTTCTTCGTCGCTCGGTCGTGCGTCGTGCCTCCGTGCTTGGTAAGTTTGTGTTCTTCTTCTCCCTGCTTAGAGACTCAGCTGTGATTTTGAATAAGCAAATAAATAAGCAAGTCACTTTGTTAATTTTTTCTTTCTTGTACGTGACTTCAAGCTTGACCAGTCCATGGCTTTGTCTTTCTTTCGCTATTGCTGCTTCTCTGGTAGTGGCAGTTTCGGGTCCACATACAAGGCCATGATTTTGAATGGACCAACAGTGGTTTTAAAGAGATTTAGGCACATGAACAAGAACAACAATGGTGGGATTAACAGGCACTTAGGCACACACACATTGTTCTGAATTTTGAATTCTGCCCCTAACAGGCACTGAGGCACACACACACACACACACACACACACACACTTTTATGACCTGGAAAATTTCCCCTTCTTGGGTAGGGACTAGAAAGGGTAACATGATGAGTGTTAATGTATTGTATCAACTTGTTTTGATCAATTATGTTAAAGGGTTATTGTTCTTCGAGCTTGTCTTTAGCATCTTTTAATTTAAGACAACAACATCTCCTATATTTTATGTGATGTTTCTAAATGAAATTAAACTCTTGGTCTTATAACATAAACCATTTAATTGAAAGCAACTATGTTCCAGTGGTTATGTGGAAATCAGTACTGTGGCAGCAATTTTATTTGTTGTGATTGCTTCTTTGCTTCTTGGTTATACTGTATAAATTAATGTCATTCTGGTTTGTTGAAGTTCTGGTGTTCTCTTTTGCATTGGTGGGATACAGGTGAGTTGTTATTGTTTAATGCTTAGCTCTTGTTTATTTAGAGTATTCCTTTATCTAATCTAAATTATAATCAATTTACTGATCAACCAGATTACCATGCTTTACTTATCATCATTTTGTATCTTCTTTAAGGCAGCTGCAATGTCTTAGATTGTAAGTCAGGGGTGTCTCTTGTGGTGAACTTTTAATGACAAATTTCTTCTCTATTTAATTATAGTGATTAGTGTAGTGTATAATATTTAAAATTAAGAAAAACCAGGCAGGATCCTATATTTTGTTGTGCCATTTCCTCATTCACTATGGGCTGATATTTAAAACTATGCTAGTGTAGTGTATAATATTTCTTGCTCAAATGAATTCATCGCTGACTGGTAATTTGCCAGGTTAGTTTAACATGTTTACTGTTGTTGGGCATTTGGGCATGCTAAATTTTTCTTGATTGAGTAATAAATAGATTTGGAAATGGTTTTGCAGACAATTTTCTGTTTGTTTCCATTTGTTTTGCCTCTTTAAAATTATATTATCCCCTTATTTTAAGAACTTATGTTTAGTAGTATACTTTTACTTTATGTTTCATTGAATGTGAACTGTGCACTGTGGACTAAGAACTTATTGTATGATTATATCATTTTATGAATTTATGTTTCATATTTATATATAGATAATTTACTTTTTTTGTCTGAAGTAGGCTCTTACGATTCTACGAGTCGAGTTTACGTAGAATCGTGATTCTAACAACCTTGGGTAAGAGTATTATTTGCTTCTCTTCATTGATGATTTTTCAAGAAAAACATGGGTGTATTTTTTGAAGCATAAATCAGAAGTGTTTGAGAATTTCAAGAAGTTCAAAGCCCTTGTTGAAAAGGAAAGTGGTCTTAAGATTAAGCCATAAGATCCGATCATGGAGGAGAATTCACATCAAATGAATTCCAAAAGTATAGCGAAGACCACGGAACTGGACACCCCTTAACTGTGTCGAGATCCCCCCCCCCCAACAAAATGGAGTGGCAGAAAGGAAGAATAAAACAATTATAGACATGGCGAGGAGCATGCTCAAGAGCAAAAGACTCCCAAAGAAGTTTTGGTCAGAAGTCGTGACTTGTGCAGTTTATCTTTCCAATTGGTCTCTAACAAGAAGTGTATGGGGAAAAAAACACAAGAAGCATGGAGTGGAAGGAAGCTCGACATTCCCCATCTAAGAGTTTTTGGAAGCATTTCTCATGTGCACATATCGGATGAGAAAAAGAAGCAAGTTAGATGACAAAAGTGAGAAGTACATCTTCATCGGTTATGACTCCAATTACAAAGGCTACAAGCTTTACAATCCTAATACGAGAAAGACAATCATAAGTAGAGATGTCATTTTCAATGAAGAAGGAGAATAGGATTGGGGACCACATGATGGAAACTACAACTTCTTTCTGTGTTCCGAAGAAGATGGCATAGAGCAATCAAAGATAGACCAAGCAAGAGAGAATCCTACTACCCCACTAGCTTCTCCAATTTCAAGTTCTTAAGAAGACAAAAGCTCGAGTGAAAGAGTTCCACGCTTCAAGTGCTTACAAGAAATTTATGAGGTAACTAAAAATCAAGATAATCTTACTCTCTTTTGTCTATTTTCTGAGAACAAGAAGCCTTTGAGAATGGAAAAATGCTATGGACAAAGAAATCAAGTCAATCAATAAGAATGACACATAGGAGCTAGTTTCACTTCCAAAAGGGCACAAGGTGATTGGCGTGAAGTGGGTGTACAAAGGCAAGAAGAATTCTAAAGAAGAAGTCGAAAGATATAAGGCAAGATTGGTGGCAAAAGACTATAGTCAAAGAGCTTGTATCGACTATGATGAGGTATTTGTTCCTGTCACTCGACTAGAAACTATTAGACAAATTATTTAATTAGTGGATCAAAATAATTGAGCGACTAGAAACTATTAGACAAATTATTTAATTAGTGGATCAAAATAATTGGAGGAACATCAAATGGACGTGAAATTTGCTTTCCTTGATGAAGATCTTGAAGAACAAGACTACAGTGTAAAACCTCAAGGCTACGAAGTTAAAGGAAAAGAAGACAAGGATTTAAAGTCAAGAAAGAAGATTTCACCAGACTGAGAAGTTTGATTGGATTAAAAAAATCAAGTTTACAAAGGGGTGTTGAAATATAAACTTAATTTTGGGTCTTATTTGTATAAACCAAAAAGTTCAAGTTCTAAAAGATTCTAGAAGACATGCTAAGAAAAAATTCCAAAAGCATGCTCTAGAAGAATCTATTTAGAAGATAATTATAATAGTATGTAGAATATTCTAGAATGTGTGTGTAATTTTGTATGTATTAAGAAAGTTTTAGAGAGTCATTTGTCACCATTGGATTAAATGTGTTGGCAAACTCCTAATTATTGGTTTGGGAAGAGTCACTAGTATAAATTAGGGTGTTTTATTAGAGTTTGTATGAAACCAAAAATCAAGTCACAAATCAAGAACTGGTCATTTGTACAAGTAACCTCTTCCTCCAAACTTTCTAATGTCTCTCATTCTCAAATATTTCCTTCACCACTAAAATTTCATTCCAACACTCAGAAGTTCATGTTCAGAAAAATCATTGGCACACTCCACATACGGGCCTTATCAAATGTAACCTTGATGCCGCCATTTTCAATGATATTCAAGCTTTTGCATTGGAATCGGCATTTATATCCGTGTTTCATCAAATTAGCAAAAACAAGTCTCTTCAATGGCATTCCCGTGCCAGCAGAAATAGATATACCATACACTCCAGCGAATAGCAAATCTCGGCTTGCACAACGTTATTCTTAAATCAGATTTCTAGTGGTGGACACCTGCAACAAAAAATCAACTAGCCATTCTGATTTCCATATTATATTAGCTAAATGTAGATTAAATATCCTTATTCATATCTCAAACTTTAGGGTGAATTCTACGAAGAGAAAAACAAATCATGTTGTTTGTTCTCTCACTAGATAATCAAGATGTTATGCTTGTAACCATACTTTTGGTTGTATTTTCACTTGTATCCAATCTTTGATTATGAATGAAATACATAATTGATGTTTATCTCAATAAATAATTAAAGATACTCATAGACACAATGTTAGTTCGGAACTATGTCGTTGACCTCGCTCCATCGAGAACGAGACGCAGTTACATGAAACGGTTAATAAACATCCCACGTTTTGAATTAAGTGGGGAAAAATGTTGCATTCGAATAGAATAAGGAAGTCACTACACTAAAGATAACGGTACGACTAAATACAGTAGCGACTAAACGTACAACTAATAAAGGATAAAACATTTTTAAACAGAAGTGGAGAGAACAAAAATCAGTTACCAAAAATTGTATCCCTTTGTATGAAGATATAGATAATAAATTAGGAGGGTAAGGCCATATTTGCTAACTCATTTCAGTCGGTTTCTATTTTTTTTTTCTAATTGAAAAGTTTGTTTGACCGATAGATAAATAAGTTTTTTTACTAGTTTTTAACATTTTTTGAAATGTTAGAAGTAACATTTTTTAAAATCCTAACTTTTAATTTTTTATTTTTTCAATTTTTATCCTCAATATAATTATCCAATTCTTTAGTTGCCTTTTTAAATAAATTATGATTTTTTATTTTTATATCATTTTACAATTGTCAACTACTTTAACAGTTAGTTTTACTGAACACTTATAATTTAATATGTTAGCTTTTCAACTTCCAGTTACAAGCTAACTTTCCATCTTTTAACTAGTTTTTCAACTAATTTTACCAAACATAACCTAAGTGGTTCAGATTGACTTGAGCTTTGTATATTTTTCAACTCAATCCAATTAAACTTAATTGGTTTGGGTTGGATTGAATTTACTTTTTTTTATTTACAACTCGATCCAACACAATCCAACTTTAATTAGATTGAATAAGGTTGTCATTAGGTTAGAAAATTAAAAAAAAAAAAAAAGATACCTCTTTAATTCTAGAATAAAACAACAAAAAATCTTCAAACTCAAAAATAGTAAAAGATATTTTTTAAAAATCAATTTTGCAATTACCTTTTGAACAGAAAAAAATAAATCATAAACCATTAGTCGATAATCAATTTAAGTAATTCATAATGATAAAATATAAAACTCAACCTAGTGAACAACTTACAAGTATTCATAAAGCAATATTGTTTTACAACTCAAAATATTCGAGTCAACAATAATCACTAATCATAAAAATATAGAAATCTCAAACTATATAATAAAGAGAAGATGAACAAAATTTGTATGAGTGCTTACTTTATGATTTTTAATATTAGTATTTACTATTTAGTATGCTATATGTTTATTTATTGTATGTGGGTTGGATTGGATTTTGGTGAGGACCAAAACTCTAAATTCATCACCCAATCCAATGTCAATTGGATTCATTAAAATAAAACAAATTCAACCCACAAAAATCTAATTTGGTGAATATGTTGATTGGGCATGATCGGCTTATATCCCTATAATAAATAATAAAATCTTAAATATGTTAACTTAAATAGGTTTTCAATCCTTCAAAGTTTAATCTTTTTTTTAGTTCTCCAAATTCAAACTTACTTTTTTTAGTCCTTGAAATCTACAAAATATTATTTTTAGTCCTTGAGCATGAGCCAAACAACAAATAAAAAATTCTTAATTTGCAACGACTTTCTACTGCCAAAATTTGACTTTTCTATTTTACATTTTAAAGTATATTTCTGGTGGTTAAAAATTGTTATAATCAAGTCAATAAGAAAATTAAAAATTCATTAATCACTTTAAAAACTGTTTTTATTTTTTTTATTGACATGATTTTAACAATTTCAAATCATCAGAAGATTGCACTTTAAAATATAAATAGAAAATTAAATTATAATGATAAAAGTGCCTAAAATTGTGATTCTCTTATTTTCTATTTGACACACTTTGCAAAAGGACAAAAAAAATTTATGAATTTCAGGGACTAAATAAAGTAACTTCAAATTTAAAGAATTAAAAAGAAAATGACACACTCAAAGAATTAAAAATATA
>PYAF01002697.1:111626-121662 GCA_007407185.1 Glycine tomentella | reverse complement strand
AGACTAATGCTTGATGCCAGACCAAAATTGAGTATGTTATTTTTTTTTAGAATAGTAGAATTCTCTCTTTCATTAAATTCTCTTCATAAATCTTTTGATCATCTCAGAACATATAAATTGTAAAAAAGAATGTTAACAAACAAACTTCAAATGTCGAATATTAAAAGAAAAAAAGAAAAAATAAATAATAATAAAGACATAAAATTACTTTAGAAGAAACAGAATTTTTATTTACTAACATTTCTCTCGCATACAATACAATGGCAAATTTCAAATACACTTTTATATAAATATTATTTCCTTTTATCCGAGATTGTTTAACATGAAAAAAAAAATAGCTGTTAAAATCAACAGAACAATATAGTTGCATATTATAGCATATTGCTCCCCCTTCGGCTCTTTAATTTCATAAGAATTCAACTAAAAAATAAAACTTTATTTACAATGCAACATGACAATAAAGAATATTCATTCATGCATACTTATTATTTTTATTTTATTTTATGCCAATATACATCAAATGGGACTTTGGGAAGTTGAAGTCACACCACCTTCCTCCTAGAGACTCCCCTATTGTTGATGATCTGACTAATGTTTCGATTTTCAGTTCTTTTGATGTTCCAAATATTAAATTTTGTGAGAGACTATGTAGTTTGTACAAGTCTTCGGAGCAACCAATACATTTTTTGGTTGTTGTACTTGTACAACATGCTTTGACTGTTTCTAAAGCCTTGGATTGAGATCAAAACAAATGTGAAAACTTTGTAAAACTCATTCAATCAAAGGTCTAGAAGCTGCCCCTTACATGTTGCGCCAGCACAGCCGTTGAATATAGATTTTCCCGGGGTGTTCATATTTCATATTTGTACCACTGGGATTTTACATTGCATAATAATTATATCTACAGCATTTTCATCAAGAAAGCTTCCCAGAACTACCCAAAACCAAAGACACGAAAAATTCTATTCCAACGCTGTAAAATGACAACATTCTTATTATCAACCGTGCCTATCCTTCTACACTTGTCATTCCCTCTTCACGAATCGTCCCTGCAAAATGTACCAAAAAAATTCATTTTAAAAGAGTTCAGGAAGAGCAAGTTGTTCAGCATGTCCAGAATAGGAATGACAAGTTTCAGATGTTTTAAACCCATTTTTTTAATAGACAAACATTCTGTAATCCTTCTGTCAAAAAAAAAAAAATCTCTAATCCTCATTTTACAATACACTTTCTCTTATGGGTTGAAATTCATCTAAGTCACACAAGTTTGAGAATAGGACCCACCAACATAGAAATGAAATGAAACCAAAATATGTGAGACCCACATGAATTTCACCCAAGAAAATGTATTGAAAAGAAAGTGTTAATAGCATTTCTCATCTTTTAGTAGTCCGCTTTCACTTAGTATGTTTGGTTTGGCATTGAAGCCACCAGACAAGACATACATAAAAAAAACGTGAAAAATCCAAAGTTAAATTTTGTTGCTTAACTGTTAATGTAATTTTTTTGGTTGATCATGCTAAAAGTGAATCTAAGCCGGACACACTGTAAGTAAGCTAGTTAATAAACCTGATCAAATTTGCATTTTTATTCAAAAAAAAAAAAAAAACGAGATCTCTAATAAGATCACATGCCTGAGACAATACAAGATGGAACGTGATAGGGAAGGTAATTTATTGGTCAGTTGGTGTTAATACGTGCCGGAGTAGACTAACAAACACAGGAAAATCAAAGGCAGAGAGGAAAGGCTATGCTTGGAGAGAAAAGCGAAGATGAAAGGAAATTACTTATATACTCCCTCCATTAAAAAAAAAAATTATTTATTCCATTGTCCCCGAAGCTCCACACTATGCACATATAAGAAGGAGGGATATTGTATACTCTCTCCATTATGAAAAAAAAAATCAGTTTAGTAAAATGTGTTTGTTCCAAATTATCTTTCATTTTACAATACCATGAAAATATATAAACTCAAATATGTTATTAGTCTCTCTAAATAAATATTATATTTTGTTCCATTTGGTCATCTGTTTTTAAAAAGTTGTTATTTGGACCTTTGTAAGAAATTTCCCTCATATAGTCCCTCTATTTGTCTTCTGTTTGTTTTGTCCGGTAATTGCTTTTGTACCTCTTAAATATGAGGATCCAAATGAAAAACCCATGATATTTAGAATGATTAGAGGAATCAAATGGGTAAAGAAAATGACACTTAATGAACAAAATAAACAGAAGACTGACAAAGAGACTATATAAGAAAGGAAAAAAATGGCAGAGACTGAAATATTTATTACTTATTTTCCAACTGTCCTTTTCTAAACCAGTACTCAATAACTATAATCTTTCTAAAAAATTAAATTTTAATATTAATAATATACAATCCCAAGAAAAAAGGTACTAATTTACTCTAATGGTCTTTTTTTTTTTTATATAGAATTTAAGATTTCCTTGATTCGTTAGTTTCTTCTGGAGTGGAACTTAGGAACTACAACATGCCCACCTCCCATCACATGGGGGCATGCCAATTGGCCCAAACAAGATAGTACCACATTCTCAAAATCGCTACATTCACCACTAAACATTCCTCCCTCCCATCAATCATGAGGAACATTACATCCCTATCCTATCATCACAGGACCATGGTTGAAGGTCCTACTATAAATCTGGACAAACACAGATAAAAATAAAATCACAAAAACACGTTTTCCTTGTACCTATTATTGATTTAAGCATTGAAGTGTCATTGCTAATTCCACTTTCTGCTCACTTCAACTCTTGGAGCTCTCAACCTCTACCTTAGGACCAGGTGAGCCTAAATCCCAGGAGCTTGAACAGAACAATTTTTATTTAACAGTTTCCCCTCCTCCCCCTTTTCCGCCTATATCCTATATCTAGTCATACTCAATAGTATGGAACACATACAAAGTTAGTATTTGATACATTAGCCCTATTTGCTTAATAGCAACTACCTAGCATTAGTACATAGTCTATAGTATAGAGAAGGTGGTACATATGACTTCATAAATATGTTTACACCATGTAAGGTAAATTCTTGAATCTGTAAATCCTTCAATAGTATGATTTTGATATGTTAAGAAATTTTTTATTCATCTAAATAGGGAAACCAATGAACTTTTTTTCTTGGCATAGAATTGATGGAAGTAAAACAACCCATAAACTCAACACAAAAGCTTTCATCAAAATTTGTCTCAAGAAAAAGATGCATTTTTATTTTGTATCTTTATAAATAAATTAGATGTTTGTTTTGTATGTAATTAAAAATTAAAAATACAATTTTTTCATTAAGCAAATGTTGAAAATTTGACAAGTTATGACTTCGCATGTGTGTTCTGATTTGCTATGAAGTTTAGAAGATAATTTGAGCAAATTGCACTCGCACCCCCTGAATTTTTTTGAAATGCACTCAACGCGGTTCTTTTTTCTATTCCAACACTAATCCCCCTAATGTTTTGTAAAAAAACATTACATCAACACCCCCATATATACTAATTGTTTGAAAAAATAATAAGAATCATGTACCCCTATAAGGGAAGTTGTTGAAAACGTTAAACAAGGACAGATATTATCCATAATCTGGAATAACCTCATAATGTAATTTGCATTTCGTTTTTCCATCTCTTTGCAAGATTTTGATTGTCTATATTGAATACAAAATACCTTAGTTCAAACACACTAAATTATGAAGTAACTGTGTTTTACCCTAGGCCAAAGAGGAATTCCGAATGCCTAATGGACAAAACATAGATTAAGTTTATTATTACATCTTTGCAATCAATATAACCGATGGCATGAAGATGTGCTTTTCCAACATCAAATGTCCTCCATCAAGAATATGAAGTCAATACATACACACAAACACACAGGGATTTCTAATCCCCATCCATTAATCTGTAGGTTAACATCCTTCATATTATTATTACCATTAGTTAGACTAAAAACCTATTTATTCTTTTGTTAAAACAACTTTTTTTGTTAAAGAAAAACAACGTTTAATATAGGGTCATAACGTCTTTCTATTTTTCAAAAAAAAAAAAAAGTAACACTTTCTGATGAAGTTGCATGGCAATGAGAATAGAAAAGCAATCAAATTTTGGCACCCTTAACAACGAAAGTAGGGAATAGTACCTTCATCCTGGGCCGTTTCTCAGCATTCAGCTTGCGAACTTCATAACGGATCCTCTTAGAGAAGAGCCTGCTTTGCCTCTTCTCCTTGTATCTCTGCACACTTGCCTCTCTCTGCCCCAACTTCCAACTCGTTTCTTCTTTCACATTCGCCTTGTTAGCCCCACACTCTTCAGGAACCCTCCATGCGTTCCCAACAACACCACTCCCCCAACCGTCCCATGCAACCTGTTTTATAACCAACCAACCCATTAATAGAGAGTGAGAGCATCACATATTTATGTGTGCATGCATAGCCCAACCTAAAACAATTATCTAGTATCTAGCCATTCCATTAAAAGCTATAAATTTCTGGTAACCCTCCACCCTGCATCTACCTTTCTGACGGTTGATTATTATTCATTAATTATGTTCGATAAAAATCTGAACAGTGTCCAACCCCTCTCACCACAACTATCTTGGGTCATGCACTCATGCTCATCTATCTCAGCCCAATGCTTCCAAATCAGGTAAAAAACACAAAAAAGAAAGAAAGAAAAGCTCCACAATATACCCCAATATTATATAAAAATCTTAATCGGAGCACACCCTTTACCAAAACGTTAACCCAAAAAGTTGCCATTGCCAAAACGATCCCCCATCACTACACAATTAAACTAAGGCACAATCTGACACAAATAAATAAACTAATTGTACTTCACAAACGCCCACCAAATCTTACAAACAAATCAGTGAAAATCTACCATGGCCCATCCTCATTTTTTATTCTCAGTCAATGATGTCTCAAACTATAAACAGCGCTATTTATGTGTGATCTCTCCAACAGTATTTGTCCATATGGATCTAACATAATTTGATAAAATATTCACATAAAATAAAAAAGGGGTTAATGATGCTTTTCCATTCCCGCAAAATTGAAACTTCCACTAAATTTTAATACTCAAACTTCCATGAGTCTAAACTCTACAAAGTTTCAGTATAATTACTCTGTTTTTAACAATGACAATAATGAAGATCGAACCCAAATCCTCATGCCTATTCAATCACCATCATACCGATTCTAGTCGATCTCTATGTATAATTACTTAGTGCATGCTAATATTATAATTTGTAAATTTAAATTTGAATGAATTTATTCTGCCAACTCAGTTTGCAAAAGCAATCTTGATATTACTTCTCAATTGAAACTTGGTTTCAATTTTTCAAGCCAAATATTATCGTGCAAATTTACTTTTGAGTTTTGAAGAAAATCAAACATATCACAACACTGAACAAGTTGAAGAAGACCAAACTATAAATCAAACATAGCCTTAATTGGTTTGTCCAACAAGGAGCAAAACTCATGTGACGAATGTTTGGGTATTTAAATAAATAAAAAATGCATAACCAAAAGTGAGGGTTTTAATTTAAAAGTCAGGACAAAAACCAATAATTGCCAATTTTACGGATCCAAAAATAAATAAACAAAAACTATTAGCCCATAAAATAATTGATAGTGAACTGAAAAAAAAATTACATGAGGGACGACGGCATTATGAAAGAGGAAACCATTGAATATGTCGGGGACAGTCTGTGGGGCCCCCTCCTCCTCCCCCGCGACGTAGAGAGAGCCTTTATCAGACCAAGCATTCAATATTCCCTGGTGATCCAGCTTCAACGACAACAACCCAAACCCGAACGACGTCGTTTTCGTTTCCCCCCTAACGAAATAACTCGTGACCTCCTCCATCGCCTCCTTCTTCTCCTCTACCACCTCCGAGTAGCACACCCACCGTTCTTCACTCCCCTCCTCGCTCTCCCTCCGCCGCATCGCCTTCCGAACCAGCCAGTTCCCGGTATCCTCCGCCGGACACGTCAGCACCGACGTCGTCGTCGTCGTCGAATCCTCCTCCAGTAGCCCGTTGAGTGTGGCCCCACCGTCGGAGCTGAAGAGAAGCGCCACGTTCTGCTCCTCGTGCAAGTCGTGGTGTTCCGGATGGAGAGGGAAGAGATTGAGCTGCGGCTGTAGTTGTTGTTGTTGCTGTAACTGCTGCTGTTGTTGTAGTTGTTCAGCCTTGGGCTTGGGCTTGGTGGATGCCATCTTCTTCTTGGGCTCGGATAACTGAAGCTTCAGGCTCACGAACTTGGGCTTCCGCGTTTTCGTTCTGTTCCCACGCCGGTGCGGCTTAAACGACGTCGTCGAGGAAGAAGAAGAAGAGGAGGAAGAAGAGTTATGATAATACCTTCTATTCGGCTTCCGCGTCCTCTTCATAATAGAGGTTGTTTGAATTTCCGAAGAAGAAGGACTGTTCTTGTTGCACATCACTCACTCACTGAATGAATGCGCAAACACACACACCAACACAAAAAACACACACTCACTCTTTGGAGAGTCTGTGTTGGAGTTTCGGTTTTGAGAGAGAAGAAAAAGTGAGCAAAAAGGTAAGGACATTTCTCGTGGGTGGGACACGGACGGATGAAGGGATGATGTGACGTGTTGCCCGTCTACCACGTGGAGGGTTTTGATTGGGTGGGATATTGGATTCCAATGTTATCTGGATTTCGTTTTGTTGGAATAGATGAGGTGATAGATTGGGTTTGGAGGGAATTGGTGCAATTGTTAAAAAAGTAAAAAGCTTCTGCTTACCTTATTGGCACTCTAGATTACATTTACATTACTCTCTCCAATTGTTAATTTTTTTTTTATTTCTGCTTATATTCAAAGCAAAGAAGGTTTTAGAAAAATCTGGATATACACGTGTACAGATTACTACATAATGCCTCATTCCATTGTTATTTTAAAAATATAATTACGATTTAATATGAAATGTATATGACATTAATTTAATTTTTTAATTTAATTATTAAAATATTATTTATACTAATATAACATTTAAAATAATTTAATAAATTTATACTACTAGTATTTAAAAAAATACTGTAATGGATATTAAATTCCGATAAAATGAAATATTTTAGTAAATCATTTTTTTAAAGGATAGTTAATTGATTTAATATTCCTGTAAGTGTCAAGTTCTCAACAGCTAATAAAAATATTTACTACTAACAGGAGTTGTAAATGGTTATTTATTACGTCATTAAATTAATCTATATTACTTAGACGGTATTATGTCAATTTATATTTAAATTGGATGTTTAAAAAGTTGTTGAAAAGTTTGTATGAGTTATGTATTTACAAAATTAAATTATTCTTTAATATTGAGATGCAATCATCCCCCGATTGATCCGTTCTTGTTGTCATTACTATTATTGATATTAATTTGTTATTGGTTGAGGATGGTAAGAGAGGAGTCATGTGAATTGAATAATGATCAATAATAAATGATTTGTTTGCATGCAATTAGAATTAGGAGAGAGACTGAGGAAGAGGTGTAGAAAGAGTGACGAGGACTTGCATGAGAAAAGTGCACCGTGGGTCCCACCTTCCGGCCCTTTTTTCTTACCTTTTGGTCTGCCGTGTGAACCCCGCAACTCCCGTGTACAAAACAACACCTGCGCTATGTGTCTGAATACAACCCACACAAATATCTTCCGTTGATATATCTTTCTTATTATTTAATTTTAAACAGTTTTTTTAAAATGATAATTTAATTTAAACAGTTATAACTTATATCACAAGTAAAAAAAAAACTATTTACGTGTATAAATTTTTTATATTTTTATGAATTTTTCAAATAAATTTTTCTAAAAACACTTCTAAAATAATAAAATAATAAAAAATTAAAATAAATTTCTTCTTAAGATTAGTATTATAACATAAAATAACTATCTTACTCATCATACACATGTAATTGCTATTGTCATATACATAACATAAAGAATGATTCATAATACTTGAACGACAAACTATCAACTCATCATACTAATTAATATTCTTATGAGTTGAGATGAGTTCATTTTATAAAAATAACAACAGTTGTTCTTTTTAAAGAATGTAACAATAGTTTTTTTTTTTTATTAATTTTGTAAGCATTATCTAGTTTATGTTTTTTTTTCCTGAACATTAGACATTGTTACTATAATACTTTTCAAAAAAGTATGTTATTATGTTTTTATGTAAAATTCGACTAGTTGTGATAGAGGTTAATACCAATCAATTCTCATTTAAGTGATTGATTTAAGAAAGAAATTATGTATGTTGATTGAGTCTCTAACTCACTTTAAAGAAATTTCTTGTAGTCGTCATTTTGAGGTTTCTATGCTACCCTACTCCTATGTAAAGTGCGAAAAAAAAAAGCGATAAACAACTAATATAAAGTGTAGAAAAAATGAAAACAATGAAAGCAACAATGGAAATAGAAAATTTGAATTGAAGAAGGTAAATGTATATTGATTTTGGTCGTGGACCTAAATTACATTATATTTTTTACATTTATAATACCACAAACTATTGCAAGCCATTAGTCATCCCTAACCCTCAACTAACCACAATCCTAGATTTAAGGGAGATTGTGTATTGCATGTTATTAACCTCGTAGCTTTCATAAACGTTTTAAATCTATGTTCCATAAAGCAATTGTGTTTTGAATCTTGGAACTCATTCTTACATTATTCTCATATAGCCTATTCTATCTTATAACAGTTAAACTAGTTGTTCTGCCATCAGCTACCAATCAGTCATCTAGTGGCTGAAACGACCGCTTCTATTTCGTATTTATTTCTTATTTATTTTATAAAATTACAGGTTTTTTTTCCCCAAAAAATACAAGGAGAATAAAGGTTCAAATAATTTCTTCGTTAATTTTAAAAAACGATAAAAAAATCATAACAAAAAAATATTTGAAAATGATTTATCAATATAAACGTTAACGCGTTATCTAAATTACGTAGTTTAAGTCATTCATACATACTTGCCATACAAACCATTATTACCAGTTTATAGCTTGATGTCTAAACAGTCCATACAGTCTATAATACAGAGCATAGTATGCAAACAGAGAGTTATCACAACAATCTTCACCAAATCTTCTTGTACAACTTCCATTTCACTGTTCCTCTACTCGCCCAAATAATTGGGGTTATCACAGGTGTCAACCACAAGACACAAAATAGGGTAAGTTATGATAAACAAAATTTAAATACAACCAAAATATTAGATACAGAAAATTAGACTTACGTACTAATTAAATAAAATACAGAAAACATATTAGAATCGTTATTACTATTTTTTTTACCCATAAATTAAATAATTTCTTTTCCACTCACAGCACATAAAAAAAATGCATGCTCATCTTTATTATATGATGCATGACTGAGATCTCAGCAACATCTAAATAATTGTGGCCACTGTCAGATAACCCCACCTTCACCTTAGTGGAACGAACTTATCCATCCGGTCAGGGTAGCTCAGTGGCGCGTAGGATTATCACTCCCATCCATGTGATCATCATGGTGGTGTGGTCCTCACTGCGTCTACCCCCTAGTTATATGGGCTCAGTTTAGTTATCTGACACTCCTCTTTGTGAGATTTAACATCTCATCATCATCATCTCATACCCCACTGGGTATATGTGCATGAAATGCATAACTGGTTCATTTTATCTCTTTATTATGTCATTTTCATCATCTCTTAACATCACAGAGTCATTTTCACAGGGTCTTCATCCCAAACGTATCACAACATCACAAGAGTACAGTTTTATCATCATATCATCACAGAGAATGATTTTTAACACCAAATATATACTGTCACAACCCTCATGTTCAAATTATATCAAGTGTCCATAGTTTCATCGCCCCACAGAACTAACACTTCTAATCATTTACTTCAAAATTAATATATCTTCTTAATAATAGAATAAGTTAAATTAATTGTGATAACAATGAAAGGAAATAAAAGATTACTAAACCACATCAACATAGTATACTTAAGAGATATCAGTGAAAGAAAGAGTTA
>PYAF01002697.1:88593-111526 GCA_007407185.1 Glycine tomentella | reverse complement strand
AATTACAAGAAAACTTCTAAGATTATGTTTATCACTTTTATAAAATTTTCTAATAACTAGAATAGTTTAAGTTGAATTTTATTTCAAAATGTGTATTAAGTGCTAAAAATCCCTCTAGATAATGAATTATAATTTTCTAATCATCCTTAAATATTTCTTTAAATCCATATTCAATAAGTAAAATTTTGGGGTGTTACAGTGGCAGTTGTCATACTCTTGTCAACAAACAATTTTGGTGTCAACATAATTGTCTCTCTTTTTTGCATCTTTCGATATTCAACGGTCATTATCTTTAATTCTCCTTGAACAACAACAACAAAAAACATTTGAAACTCAAGTTCATTCAAATTTCAGTTATCAAGTGCAACAACTAACCACCTTCTTTGATTTTCAAATTTCTCTTATCTTTTCACTTCCCTCCCTCTTCTCATTCTCAACTGAATTTTGTTGTCAATTTCTTAAAAAAAAAAAAACGACAGTCTTTTTAGTCTACGCCTCCTCCTCTTCTTCTTCTCCCTTTAGCATGAAATCCTGATTACCAAACCATGTCTTTAGCTAGTGATCCCCGTGCTTCCCACGATCAATTGATAGCGGAAGAAATAAGGAGTTTTTTCCATGGTTCACTTGTCTATGCTCCACAAAACATAGTTGATATGTTGATCTCCTTCAATGAGGAGGGAAAAAAGTTCCTTTTAGGCCTTTGTCATGTTGTTAATGGTGAAAATAATGACCTGTCATGTTCCTTGGATTATTCACAAGCGGTATTCAAGCTCTCATTTTTGGGCAAAACTATTCAACCAAGAAAAATGGATTCTTGCCCTAAGTGGTGACTGGTATGGGCTTCATACCTTCCCTTTTAACTTTTGCACTTGACCCAAGTCACTTCTAGAGTATTATAATTGGCTCAAGCGGGTGGCAGCCATGAAAAGTGAAGATAGTAAGGAATGGGGCATTCAAAACATGATTATGCTTTTTGTTGTTGACATTCATTAACAAAGATGTTTTAATAGGTGTTTTGAGTTATTGCTCCATAACCACCAATGGCTTGAGGCTTCATCCTTCTTCATCGCCAACTAGTTTAGTCAAATGATTTTGATTTCAATACTTTTTGTCTATTTTGCACCGTTGACTAACTAGTCTGACTTGGACTCGACTATATACCTTCAAGCTCCAAGATGGTGAGGTTTCTACCTGTAATAATTGAGCTTTTGTTTCGACTTCTATGGGCTTTCTTTTAGTGTAAAGCCAACTTCTAGGAACAAAAAGAAAGTCGCTGAAGCATATTATCCTAATACTTTGCTAGACAATTTAGGTTAATCCAGCTGAGCCCTAAACCACTCACTTATCATGTGGTTATGTCAGTTGACATTTGTGTTTTCTATAAGTCAAAAGAGATTCCTTCGTTCTAGTAGATATCAACAACAAAATTAGTCATTTGTTTTCCGCCAATTTGCCAATAGTCCTAGTAACATTGAATTCTTCACTAAATGGTAGGAAGTAATTTCAGCCACCCTATTCTCTGAGATGACTGTCTTTAATCTTAAAGCACACATATAGCCATGGAAACTCTATGAAGATAAACTTTCTAGACTCTGATTCAGTCAACACTATACAAGATACTAAGAAAGAAACAACAGAAAAAAAACACATATAGACATCTAGATACACATATCAATGAACTTGCTTTGAGATGAAGAAAGGAAGGGGAAAATGAGACTTTGGGCCAAGATGCAATAAGCTTTCCCTCACTCCTACAATAATTCTACATCATCCACACCACCCAAACCCCAAAAGCCAACATAAAACACATCAAAACCTCGAAATAACACACTTTAATGAAGCTTTGAAAAGTGTCCATGGAGGAAAACAAAAATGGAGGATGAGAGTGGAAATAGGAGGTCTCTTACCTCTAAAATTAGTCCAAATTTGAAAAAAAGCTCAACAAAAGGTCCTTTGTGCTAGGGTTTCAAGGTCTTACACTCTCTAATGGTAGGTTGTCTTGGAGAGGAAGAAAAGAGTGAAATGAGAGTGTTTGTGTTGTGGTTCAGTTTTGAAGGGTTTATGACTCTTCCTATTTTGTCTCTTTACACCCCACAACTCACTAAATTCGCACACCTTATTCATATCAATCAAGACCTACTCACCTAGGTCCAAACACTCTAAGAACCAACTAACCACACATAAAACATGGTTTAAACAAAAACACAAATATAAACATAGATATAAACACCACAAGCCATTATCTCATAATTAATAAATTAATTACAAGCACTTAAATTTAACTTAATTACTCTTACAATCTAATTAAACACTTAATCAAGGATTTTGAAAATCATAGTGTTTCACCTTCCATTGTATCTTATTCTCATATTTTTTTTCTTCTCTAAGTTTCTCCTTGCCTCTCTAGAGTAAGAATTTTGAAAATTCACTCAAAGAATCCTTGTTTTCTGAATTCATCTAGCCTCATTAATTGATTGTAGTTGGTGAGTAACTGCCCTCTTCTCTTTTGGGTTCTTGAGCTCATCTTCTTTTTTCCTCAAGAAGTTCTCAAATGGGTCTTGATTTTAATTTTGTGGGTTAGATGAAATCTTGATGAAAACTTGTTTTTGTATTGGTCTAGGTTCCTCCTAGCTGATTCCATAGCAAAAGCTTAGTAAAGATCATCCTTGGATCACCAAGTCTCTTCCATTATGTTAGGAAATTCACGTTTTTTGGGTAAAGGAAAGTGTTATGATGTGGGTAAGGATTCAAAGTGTGAGAATGCCTTACCCAAGCTTATTGAACTGCTAGATGGGTTCAAAAACAGATTATGAGGGAAATGGTGAATTTATAACATAGAGGGAACATGTGGTATATATATTGTACTTGTGTACATGACATTGGATGTGGGTAGGAACATAAGTTGAGAGTGCTTTGTAGGCTCTCAACCTAGTGGGGGAGGT
Organism: Glycine tomentella; assembly: GCA_007407185.1. Classification (NCBI taxonomy): domain Eukaryota; kingdom Viridiplantae; phylum Streptophyta; class Magnoliopsida; order Fabales; family Fabaceae; genus Glycine; species Glycine tomentella. The sequence continues at coordinate 108,584 of PYAF01002697.1, read as the reverse complement.
TTTTGTGGTAGCTAACGAGAATGTACCAATAAAATAGATGAGTGGACAAATTCTTATAGATGTAAGGTTTTACAAATCTTATTATAGAGGTAAATCAATACCTACACTTTTCTATATTCGATAAAACAACACTTTCTCCTCAGAGTTAGCTCAATGGACCTCCTGAATGGTCAAAGAGTAGGACAATGGTAGGGGAAGGGGCCTATAGGGACCACCCAAAAGTTGTAGAAATCTTCATGGAGTCGAGTCACGTTGACATTGCATATTATAATTGCATATGAGATTGAAGCACTACAAACTGAGATTGATCTATTGTATGGTGTTGTGTTATTTGATTTATGAGTGTTGACTTATTCAAATTCTCTTTTAAGCTAATTTTGTAACACCCTTCTTTCTATAAAGGACTTTTATGATTATTTTCAAAAATAGTGGGTAAATTTTGACTATAAAAAATATCCTTCAAGAACATAGAAATATGTTTCCCTTTTTTAACAATTGTATATAAATTACCCATCTTGTACGAAATTTCCTAAAAGAAGCTATTTTTCATTAACTAGTCATACATGAAAAAAAATGTCCATCAATGAAAAAATCATTTCTTAAAGAATCATTTCACTTTATCAAATGCTCGACTTCCTTTAAGCAAATGAATTACAAAAGATTTCATTTAAACAACCTCAAATTCCATCATTAAACAACTTTACTCGCCAAATATAAATATATGTTTACAGCTTTGAAAATAAATGCATAATACATTTGAGTCACATACAAGAGAAATATTGTATCATATAATGAAAGCTTAGTCTACCATTTTGTATACAATAAAATAACTAAGACTCGGAACAATGACCTAATAAAATCCATCCCTTACATACCCACTCTAGAGGTATCCTCCTTGTCCTTTGAGTTTTGTTGTAGTCTATCCATTCCATCTCTGTCAATTGAGCATCACCTTGTGCCTCCATTTGTAAAAATGTTGGGTGTATGGGTGAGTCTCTTTCCTTCGTATAAACCGCCAAACAAATTCATAACACAACAACCAATCATCTACACTGATATACTCACAGTTGAACACATTACCCCATCGTAATTACTACTTTTTCACACTCGGCCCTACTGGCATTAGAACTTCGAAAACTCAATGGACTTACATTTTTTAGCTGGATGATTGTCGGGAGTACACCCTCATCATGATATAATGGTGGGCTCTCACCAACTACAGATAGTTCATATTCAGTCGGGGTTACTGAGTCGACTCTATGAGCCATAGTTATAGCTTGGTGCCACACCCCAAGGATGATCCACCATATGAGTATCTCCCAAGTACCACTCTACGATCATCCTTTGCTTGAAAACTGACTCCTCAATGACTCTCCCAACTGAAATTTCCCAACAAGATTGGTGTGAATTCCCTTGTCAACGGTACCTAACGACAGTCCAAATCTTCAAGAATGTATATATGGTGATTCCCTCCCCCTCGCGGGCATAACAACCCCAAACACGACCTCATCTTAGTCAAAATAACCACTTAATCCATATATTGTTCATATTCCTGCCACACATTGCAAGCACCATAGTACTTGATCTACATGCCTTTCACATCATGTCCATGTCCATGTCATTGGTCACATGTGACCTAGCTTTAATTCTAAGTTCATATTTCTCCTCCTCATAGCTCAAGATAATTAATTACTCCATATTCATACATTAATAGTTCACTTTCTTTTTAGTGTAAATTCACTACTACTGATAATGAACAATTTAATCAACGAAGTTATCCTTTCCACAAACACACTCTGTTGAGTCATAAGACAAATCAGAACCCTCAATAATTTTGATTAGATTCAAATAATTATAAAGTTTAAAAGTTGTGCGTCTTATATGCCATCGAACAAATGCATTGTATTTTTGTTTGATAGATCAGACGGAAGCAGAAAGATGCTAAGCTCTAATAAAGCATTTAAGACTTCATTTAATATTGTGTTTAAGAGTTGTTTTGTAGAAATTGTCTTAAAAACATTCTTCCTAGGATCTATCGAAGGCCAAGGATGTAAGAGAATAATAAAAGATTATAAAAGAGCAACATCTTTCTTCATCTTAAAATACGTGCTTGCTACGCCTGCTATGATAGGCTACTCTAAACAAAAGCACATTGACTTCTACTAAAGTGTTATTCAAGAAAGCCAAAGAGAGTAGTGTTTTAGCATGGAGAAGATATGCATGTAATGCATCAACGAATACATCTTCAGACACAAGCCTTCAAAGAAGAAAAATAAGTTGTTTATAGACAATAGGCACTTTCTGAAATGTGCTTATAAATAGGAGAAGCTTGAAGAACTAAAGTTATGAACCAATGCAGTAATATTTGAAATTTGTTGTTCCCTCTTCTCTAAGCTATTTCTATGTAAATTCTTAAGTTGTAAGACTCTCAAAACATCTTGTAAATATTGAGAGAAAAAGATTTAGTGTTGAATTTGTGAATATTAAGCTAGTTTGTGTACAAACAAACCTCAACCAATCTACTAATTGTTTAATAGTAAGAAATTATTTGGTAGAGAAAGAATACTTGTATTATAAAGCTTAAGTGTATGTTGTACATATAAGAGTTAGAAGTGACAAGAAAAATACTTGGAATCTTTTAAATTGACAAAAATATACAACATTTTTCCATTAACAATATCAAATATATATCCAGAATAAAATAAATAAATAAATACTTTAATTTATTTTTTATTTTAAAAAAATTTAAACGATGTCGTATAAAATGTTTTCTTAATTGCTTTGCTGTGAATGATTTTTAAATCAATTTTTAGTTTTACCGATTTGACTGATCTGTTGACTCTTTAGCTAGTTTTCAATTCGATCTGATTTTCAAAACAAAGTTTCTTATGAAAAAAATGCCACATTTTTTATATCATCAAGTTCTCATGTTTCAAATAGTTGAATATCATAACAAGCCAAAAAGTGTCGATGATCATATGATATCCTTATTAGGTAATGAAGGTGGATCTACTTGTACATGTGCTTCGTGGATTGAGGATAAACGTGGAATGTTGCTTCCACTAGCTCAAGCAGATCATGCCCATCTTATGTTCTATACACCTTTTTGTCCAAGTAATTATTCATAAAAATGTTTTTGAGTTATTATATAATGTAACTTTATTATATTTCAATAAGCTCGTTTATATTTTATTACAGTTTAAAAATATCCACATTATATTATGAAAAATTGCATTGAAAAGATAGATAACTTTTGCGTAAACATTAATCTCATCTTAAATTAATATATGCCATAGAAAATGATAAAATTAAATGTTGAAAGAGAAAAATCTCTATAATTGTCAGATAAGTTTTTTATGAGGTTAGATAAGTTAACAAATATGGATTTAAGCAAGTAGTGCCTTGCCCTAAAAAAAGAAAGTAGTGCATTTTTTTTTTAAAGAAGCAGTTAATGTTTCAAAATTTAGTTAGGGTTTTGTAAACAAGATGGCAAATGCTAATTCATTGATTAAGGAATTGAAAATAATTTCTTTTTTCATTATGAGTATAGCTCAATTGATAACTCACACTTTTAATTTTTTTCTTAAAGGTTCATGCTTTTAAACGTGACTAAGTGTCAAATCGAGTATTAGTTTCACAGTCGACTCGTAGAATTAAAGTTTATGAAAATACCACTGGATCTCATCGAAGGGTCAAAGATCCTAATTATGATGATTACAAATTTTTTATTAAAGTGTGACTAATACAATTTTAGTGTGATTCCCAATATATTCCTAATATAAATTCCAATAAAAACTTTATATTTCGAATTCTTTTACTAATGGCCTAAGAGCAGTTAGATTGGCTCTTACAATATTAATATAATTTGAACTCAACATATAAAAATTAACAAATCAAACAAAAAGTTGAAAGTTTTTTGATAGATAAGGATGGTAGTTTGATCCAAATCTAATGGATACCTACAAAATTTTCATAATGTATAATATATTTTTTATATATATATTTAATACATTTGGTTTAGTATGAGTTTTTTTTATAAGCACAAATTTGAAAAACATCAAAATAGAAACTTATCATCCCAACTATGTTGGCACTATAAGATCTATCCATCATTTGCCAACAAGTATAATATTACTCAAAGAAGAAAGAAAAACAAACATGGGGAAATAGAACTAAAACCATGCAAAAAAATTAGCAAAATCTGTAATTAGGTAAAAACTTGTCCCTAACAAAAAATTCACTTATGAACCTTGTAAGGGAATCCCACCAGATGAAGCCTTTCTCATGCAAACCATGATTAGCTAGCCTATTAGCATTATTATTTATTTTTCTATAGATATGAGAGACTTGGAAGGAAACTTGCTTTGTGTAAGAAATACAGTTGCACCATCTCACATGAAACTTCAGGGAAACTAACAAATGATGAGACTTAAAAGAATGAAACACTAGTAAAAAATCACATTCCAACCATAATTTTTCCCATTCATTGCTTTTGGCGATCTCCATAGCAACCATTGTAGCCTAAATCTCAACATGAAAGGCATAGGATATGGACAAAGATTGAGAGAATCAACTTATAATATCTTTGAAGTGGTTACAGAAGATTCCCCCACACATAGCTATGTAGTGGCCCAGGACAATTAAGAGCTGCTCCATCAACATTGCATTTGATCTATTCTGGGAGAGGAGGAAACCAAAGAACCTGGATAATAGGTAGAGCACGCCTAGCTTTGCCAAGCACATTAATGGACCAAAAGAATTAAAATTCCTACAAAGAATTAGACATATTTCCAAAAGAATTATTCCCAGTAATGGCAATAGTTGCCAAGATTTTATATGTGATGAATTCAAAAGAAAAAGGTCCCTTGCAAAATCAAGTTTGGTTTCTACTCAACCAGACAAACCATACTATATGAATGATAAAAGAGATCTGCACGTTCATTGCTTGGGAGCTAGTTGCAGAACGACAACATTTTAAGAGCTCCAAAGGAGATGAAAAGCATAATTGACGTTGCAACAAATCACCTATAGCTTGTGTATGGCATCAAATCTTGTACCCAAATCAACTGGGTGTTGGTATTTATTGAGACCATGCTGAAGGCATCTAGGTTGATCAACTACAATTTTCCTTATGTTGTGTTGATCTCTAGGTTTATTGATCATTTTAAAATTGATGTCTTAAATGAGATTATTAACAACACCACTGATATTGTCAGCCTCATCAAAACCAAGCATCTGCAAATGCTTGGATTGGTAAAGACACCTCAAGGTTGACAGATGGTTGGTCAGCTACCTCAAGCTGGAGGTGCTGAAGGAGAAGCTGCTGAAGAAGAGAAGGCAGCTGAAGCTGAAGAAGGCCCTGTTCAACAGCAGTACAACCCATTGAATCTCTCATGATTCAAAAGATGGATGCTTTATTGTCTCTCCATCATGAGCATAGAGCTGAGACTAATTCATCTATGGAAGAGATGAAATCTAGGCTTGAGAATATAGAAGCTTGGCTTGTTCTTGATGAGTTTGATAAACTCATTTAGTTTTGTTATGTTTTAGTTCTATTTCTATTTGAATATTAATGTTTTCTTGATTAATGTACTGCACTTTCCCTTTCAATGAATAATATTTTAGTTTCTATTTGGTATTATCCTTGCTTATGATATGTGTATGGCTACTTTTTGTCTTTGATAAGCCAAATAGGGGGAGAAATAATCTGATAAATAAGGGGAGAAATATAATAAGTGTTGTGCTCTATTTTTTTATTTTTTCTCTGTTTTAACATTGGAAAATTACCTAAGTCAGGGGGAGCAAAATTAAAGAAGGAATTGATCAATGTTTATGCAAGCATACTTGACACTTGTTCTTGGAAATAAGCTGATCTGATTTCAGGTTATCAAGTATTAAGTTCCTACCATTCATCCCTCAAAGCACTTAAAAGTTAAACAAATGTTCAATTGATATTTGTCATGTTCAAAACCAAAAAGGGGGAGATTGTTGAATATAGGAGGAATTGGAAGAAGATTAAGTCAAAGATGAAGCTTGTTGAAAGAAGATTTTAGCTTTTCACATGCCAAATCATTTGTAATGGGTTAAGTGTATGAGAGACTAATCTTATGATCCTTGCATTGCATGAATATGACCGTTAACATGCATACATGATTTTACTAAAGCATTAAAGTTGTTTATGTTTTAAAAAGAAATTAATTTCTCATGGTTAAGTTTTTGGAAAAACAAAATATCACTGCTTTAATCAATTACATGAGAATGTAATTGATTACATGTATCTGTTTGATTCTGGAAAAGCCATGCAAGACACTTTAATTTGATTACTAGCTAATCGTAATCGATTACATAGCACAAAATGTAAATCATGATTATCTGTCTTAATCGATTACCATTACACTGTAATCGATTACACAAGTTCATTTTTTAATATGCATGTTTGCCTTAATCGATTACCACAATCGGTAATCGATTACCTAGGCTTATTATGAAATTGTACATGTTTGTCTTAATCGATTACCAAAATCAGTAATCGATTACATTAGCTTATTTCAAAATTGAACATGTATGGTTTAATCGATTACAACTCATTTTAATCGATTATTTTGTTCGTTATAAATCCTAGATTAAGGTAAGAACATTTTAATCGATTATCTGCAAGATTAATCGATTACATATGACAATTTAATCGATTATAATAGCGATTTAATCGATTACAGTCTGTTACAAAAGTTGGTTATAAATAGAATGTGAGTTTGTCTGAAAGATACAATTCTTGACTTTGAAATTTCAAAGCATTCACAAGCCTTCTCAAAGTCAGAAAGGATTTTCTGAGCTAGATAGTTCTTGTCCACTTTTTAAATCTTCATAGTGTATTGAAAGATTTCTTGGACAAAGTCTTCAAAGAAGTTTTTGGAGAGAAAGGTCTGAAATAGATTTATGCATTTCAACTCTAATTGGTAAATCATATTCATTCATATTTATTGGATCATCAGGTTTTCTCTCTGTATTAACTCTTATTGTAAATTAATTTTTTGAATTCTTGGTTGTTTGTAACTTTTGTAAAGGGTTTTTTAAGCTTTTTCTAGAGTGGATTTCTCTAGAGGGAAGAGTAGAGAAGGATTCTCTATATCTTAATCATTAGGAATCTAATAGGGTTAGATTTCTGTTATTTATCTAGGTTTGATAAAGAGTAATTGTTGTAAAGCTTGTAAAAACTGAAATTTGATAATAGTGGAACTCTAATCTAGTGTTGATTAGAAAAACTGGATGTAGCTTCTCTTGAGAAGTGAACCGGTATACATTTTTGTGTTGTTTTCCATTCCTTAATCTCTTCTTGCTATCCTGATCTGTAGTTCTTCGTGATATCTACATTACTCAACTAGTTCTATTTTAAGTAATTGTTTTCTTGGGCTGAGTGGTTTGATTGATTTGAAACATTTTTGTTTCAATTGTGATTAAGATCCTATAACTCTAATTTTCTAAAGTTTTTTTAAAAGGCCAAGTTTAAACCAATTCATCCCCCTCTTGGCTATTGTGTGTATTCCTATTATTTTCAGAACATTGGGTCCAGTTGGTAATACTATTCTTTGGAAGTGCACTAAGTCAATCCCATGCTTTCCCATTTAGAAAGAAAGGAAAAGTAGTCAGCCTTATGTACGCCTTGTTGATGTTGGGTTGTTTGATCATGTCACAGAACATCAAGAATCTCCTTAGGTGCACCATGGGGTCCATGGGAAGCTCCATTGAACTGGTTGCTTTCTATCATATGTAGGAAACTATGTTTGCTAGGGCAAGACTGACAGTCTACAGGCAAGTTTTTTAATCTCAGGTACTTATAATAATTTTGGGTTTTAGGACTTGTTTGCATACATTTAAGACAAGCAAAAAGGTATCAAACATAATGAGCGGTGGAATAAAATAAATAAACAAAAATATAAACAAAGAACAAAATAATTACTGTGAACAAAATTACTCGGTTAACAAACTAATTACTCGAGAACTCCGTAACTAGTCCTAGGCAATGACGCTAGAAATTTGATGCGTAAAATAATAATGCATAAGGGCACGTGTACCCTACACAATAATATCGAGGACTAAAAGTCTAGATATCAAACACAAATGACTAATTGTGTTCCCAAAATAATATATTTTGTAACTAAGTAATTGATGAAAGAATTTGAAATTAAGATGTGATTAATGAGCAAATATCTAATGCAAAAATAGAATCTAAACAAGCAAGATAATGTGAAAGATCAAGTAACATAAATATCCAAGGATTATGATTTCACACAACCAATTCTCCCAATCTTAATTCTAATAAAATTCTTACAATTGTTAATTGCTGATTTTCTAAAATCAATTATTAGCCATTGACAGTGGTCTTATAATGCCCTTGGCCTTAAACAATACTCAATTGACGATTCACATGTTAATTTAATTCAAAGGATAAAACACTCATGCAGTTTAGCATAATTAACATATCTCAGTAGAAGTCACTCATATCCAATCCCCTCAAATAATAGCTTCTAATGCCACATTTGGCACATAAATTATCAATAGTTTCTTAGCTTATCTCAACCTCTCAGAGATATACCTCAAACCAAACCTATTTAGGCTCTCCCACTATCCCACATGATATTTCTCCAAATTTTGAGTCTTTGTATTCTATTTATATAGATGAAGAAGAGCCAATCTCTTCATCCTGAAGTACATATATGGTATATTTTTAATGTCAGAGGAATTTTTATTAGTTGTAAAAAAATCTTAATTGAATACCATTAAATTTTGGTATCTTTCTTAAAAAAATCTTGATAGTCTTGATTAAATATTACATGATTTTTTTTTTTACAAAATAAAGTATTTTAAAGAAAGTAGTACAAAAGAAAGTTCTTTAAATGTTTCAATATATAATTTTCAAAACCTTTAGTTCTATTAATTTGAATATCTTTTAAAAGATATCATCAATAGTTATTTATCATAATTATAAAATATAATTTATATGATCAATAATATTTCTTTATTATAAATTTTAATTATAATCATTTATATATTTAGAATTGTTTGTTTACCATAAATTATATATTTTAGTTGTATAAAATAAATATAGTTGATAATGATAATTGATCTAATTTTATTATAAAAAATAAAATTATGATAAATAAAACCAAAACAAACATTTTTGGAAATTTACTAAAACTATGTTCATATTTTTTTCAACAAAAAATCTATTCATATTTGATAAAACCTGACTAATAAAAAAAAGGCTTATCTATTTTAATTTCTATTAGAAAAAAAACATTGATAACAAAAAATGATAAAACTAGGTTTGCCTCATTATATATTTTAATTTCGATAAAGCAAAAACCAAGATTTGAGGTTATAAAAAGTGATAGGTGTGAGGCTCAACTCAAACATGAAGCCATGAAGATTATCCAAAGGTGGCATACCAGGGTGATTAATCAGTTCCCTAATTAACCTATCGGATATTATCCAACTAGTTTGGTCATGCAATTTAGCATAAAACACTCTCTTTATAATTCTACCAATCACATTCAGATGGTCACTACTATGCAATCGATTATGTATTAGAACAACCGTTTCCAAATAGAAAATAAAAGAGAGGAAGATAATCAATTAACTAAATAACATCGAGAATCTCATTAAAACTAAGAAAGGGATTCAAGGTAGGTCACATCATAATCCCCAGACTAGGAAGACTAGCCACTCATAGCCATGAATATGTTGGATTAGTAGGGAATCTAGAAGAGGGGGTTGAATAAATTCTTTTCAAAACTTTTGTCTAATCATTGTTTAGGTTTAATTAAAATCAAACCCCTTATCAAATCAAGGCTTTCTCAAACGACTTGTTGTAAAAGATTAACAACACAATAAACCAATGATTTAAAAAACCTTAGGAAACAGAGTTTTGTCGCTCACACATATCAATTCCAATATCAAGATCGAGTCACAAAACTAAGGGTTAGAGAAAGAGAATCATAAAAAATTTATTCTGGTTCAATCCTCAAGAGGACCTTCATCCTTTTGTTATAAGACCCCTTAGAACTTCCACTAATAAAGAACCATACTACAAATACTATGAACAAGCAATTCCCTTACAATCTACTCTTAAGATTAGGAGTTGAAACCCTATCAACTCATAAACTCCTTGATAACTCTAATCAAGGTCAAAACCTTAAAAGAAAATGAAATATGATTGAATACATCTGAATATGCAGATCACGGTATCTTCAAGTCTTTCTTTCCTTTCTCAAGCTATGAAGATAGAATGAATCTTGGTCATCATGAATCTCTCATTGAAATGTAGATTAGTTCCTTTAGATGACTCTCAGAAAGTAGTTTTAAAAGATAACATCTAATCAAGAGTCACTAATGAGAATGAACAAGAGAGGGTATATATAGATTTTAACAGAAAAACAAATTTAATTGATTAACAAATGGGATAATCGATTAATTCGTTCAAATCCCTATTGTTCTGCATTTTTAGAACCTTTATTATTGATTATAGAATAGGATAATTGATTATGTCGTTTCACAGAGAGCTTCTCAAGCTTTTATGGTTTTTTTGGAATAATCAATTATCAACTGTGGTAATTGATTATTTCGAAACATAGAGAGCTCATAAGTTTCCAAACACAATCTAATCAATTGCAATATGTGGTAATTGATTATTTCAAGCTATATGGACTCTCTTCTTTTGAAACTGGCTTTGGTAATCAATTATAAAACCTAGTAATTTATTAATTTGATAAAGCTTGCCAATATTTCAAGAGAAGTAAGTTTTGTTGCTTGTTCTAAAACTTTGTAATTGCTTACTTAAAACTGGTAATCTATTACACAATGTTTGAACTTATTCTTAGAAACTGTCAGATCAATCCATATACCTTCTCATGTAAGCATGAATAAAGAGAACTAAGTCATGCCTAGTTTAGAAACATCCAATAGAAATGCCACATCTATAGAAATTTGTTTGGCATTGCAAAATTATAAAACCAAAAGATACTAAGAATAGTCTTGAAGTCTTCAAAATCTTTGATCCAACAGAATAATCTAGAAATCCTAAGAAGAAGCAAAAACATACCAAAATGGTTGAAATGCAGGCGAGGAATCTTCCAAATCATGATCTCCACACTTCATTGGGGCTAAAGACTCTTACGTAGTGTTTTCACACTCTCAACATCAAAAATTTTGTAAAATAGTATAAACTAAAAACTAAAGTCTAAAAGAATATATGCATAGCCTCAAGATAAGTGATTGCCAACGAGTTTTGATCCAACCATGATGAATTAATTAGGGTTGTGATGATTTTTCGGATGTAGTTCTACGTTGAGCCATGATCAATCCATCAAGGCCTTGATGAATGATCATGACCTTGATGAAATGATGAAGGCCTTGATGAATTTTCAACACTAAGCCTTGATGGAATTAACACAGGCTTGATGATGCCCAAATTGATCATGACCATGATGGTTGATCATGGCCGTGATGAATGGTTAAAGTCCAACTTTATCAGATTTTGGTTGGTTTTGTAGTCCTTATTCTTCAAATAATCCCTAATCACTTGCCTAACAAAACTAAGCATAAATCGTGAGTTATGCCAACGATTTGCATCCTTGATTGTTGATGTCTTTGCGGCTCACACACTAAGACACTTCACACGATGATACTTCCTAGAAGGTCACTCATTTCATAATTTCTCTAAGCAAAACATACCTAATTGTAGAGTTCTTAAGTGATGAGTTACCAAAAAGTAGGTGCATCTTATTGGTATAGGTAGTACCAATTAATTATTTTAAGTCATCCTTAGCTTTATAGTCTCATACTTGCACAATATCTGGATCCTTCTCATTTGGGAGTGTATTCGATTTATTCATGTATCCCTTCTACTAGAAGCCTCTCAAGAGTTGCTCTTTGTCTGTGCCACATCTCTTATGCAGCGACGACCACTCCCTTCCCTTGTCAACGTCCAGGATGTTACACATGGATCCAATGGTCCATTAATGTATGTCTAAAAAATTGGTTAGATTCTCGAGATAAACTATTTATTGATTATCATTTATTATGCTCATCTCTTCCTAAGTTTGATATCTGACTTAAGTGTTGCACTTCATTTTGCAAGTACCCCAAAACTTTGAATATTTAAGAAGTCGAGGGCCACTTCCCAAAATTTGAGAGACCAAAGACTCAAGAGGATACCATATAAAGCTAAAGATATTTATAAGGAGGAAAATACTTTAGTACCCCTCGTGTAGGTACATAGGATAATTTCATGATGGAGGAAGAGAGAAGTTGTTGTTATTTTATGGGGTTTAGGAATGACTTCATTTTTAGATTTCCAAATAGAGTGGTGGTGGTGTGGTGAATTGTGTGAATGTGATGACATTGTTGGTAGTGTGTACTCCTAGGTTTAAGTGTACGTTAAGAACCTTAGGGATGCAAATTTTGGAGCTAGAAAATAGTTCAATACATTTGAAAATGTTTGTCAAACATTTTCTGGTGATTTTTAACTCCTAGAAGAAAAACCAACCACAAAGATTTTAAAATATTAAAATTAATTATCACTTTATCATTTAACGAAGACTCTTGAAGTATAGACCAAAAACCAAATGAAAAAATAGATTAAGGACAAAGATTTGTCAAATAAAATTTTAAAGAGTAAAAATGAAAGTTGTTTAAAGTTTAAGGGCTAAAAACATAATTTGCCCATGAAGGAATAATACACTTAATGACGTAATATATTGTTAACATTTTTTTTTATAGAAAATAGACTATGTATTGATGATATAAATTAATTTTACATTATTATTCAATCACAAATTATTATGTATAGTAATTTTATCGACCTTTTATAATAACTACTTTAAAATTCATATTAAGAGTAATTTTTAATTAGTTAATAGTGTAAATTTTTTAATACTAATAGTGCATAATTAATTAGTCATTAAGCTCAATTTTTTTATATTTTGATTTAGAGAAAATATGATATGTATTAATAATAATGTATAGTGCTTTTACACTATCATTACAAACAATTATATAGTAACTTTGTTGACTTTGATAATAAGTATTGTAAAAGGCATACCAAACATGGTTTCTAATTAATTACTTAATAGTATAAAACTTTTTATACCGATAGTATATACTCATTAAATTTTATTATAAATTTATTCATTTTTATAACAATACTATGATGTTATACGAAAAAAATCTAATTGGTCATTGTATATAGTAACTTCTAGTGTTTAATATTGTTAGTGTAAAAACTTTTACACTATCAACTAATAAGACATCATTGATCTATAAATTTTAATGTAATTATTGTAAAAGTCAATAAACTTATCCTTCATAATAATTTATGATTAGATAGCACTCTAAAATTTTTTTACCTGATAAATTCATAGCTTATTTTCTCAAACTTGTATACTAAAATAAATTGAATTTTTTTCGATAATATATGCTTTTAGGCTCTATATTTTCATTGAATCTTGTTTTTAGTCCACAAGCTTTTATATCATATAATGTGTTATCTAATCTTTCTAAAACGTGCTTTTAGTCTCTCTTCACAACCTGAAGAAAAAAAAAAAAAGACCTGCAAAAATTGGAGAGTAAGCCTAGCAACTAAAACAATATGGATACAAAATATATTTTCTTTTTTTAATATCTTTCCAAAGTTTGTAAATAGATTAAAGTGGGCTGGGGTCAACCTGGTTGGGGCATTGAGCTTCCTACACCATTCATAATTTCTCCTACACCATTAATTTTTCAATTTCCAAAAATACCCCTGGCACCTGTTTCCTCTTATATTTCCTACACCATTTTCGTTGGCTGCGCTTTCCCTTTTGGAAACCTTATTCACCAATTTTTTTTGCTCGTTGGTTGCTGGAAACGCTGTGCATTGGTTGTTCTCGGTGGCATTGTGTTGATTCGTCAGAGTTGTGGCTTGGTGGTGGCCGTCAGAGGCGTGAAGTGGCGCCGGGGTTGCAGAGGTAGGTAAGTCTGGTTTGTTGTGTCGTACGGATTGGGCAATCCGTATGGTGTTTACGGATTACGTAATCTGTATGGGGTTTACGGATTACGTAATCTGTATGGGGTTTACGGATTACGTAATCCGTATAACTCATACGGATTGGGTAATCCGTATGGTATTAAATCAGCATTTTGAGCACAAAAAAAATGGTTAAAAAATATATTTAAGGATAATTTATGTTAGTTTTAATAATTATTTGAGTGACGGAAAGTCAATTTTTGGATTCAATTAGAATTGAGTTTAATTTCTAAAATTATTTGAGTGACTAAATACAATTTACAAATTTGTGGATTGTTTATGTATGTACATGATTATTATGTGTTTAATGAATAATTTAAAAAATGTTATTTTATGGATTGGTTATGTAAATGGTGATTTATTTGTGTGTATTTTTTGTAATGATTAAATAAAATGTGTAGTTGTAAGGATGAACACCGATGATTGGATATATGAAAGTATTTTGTCGGAAGAAAATTATATGGATGAAGACATTGGAGCGGACCCTGATGCGTTTGAAGACAATGCTTGTATAGTTGATTGTTCTGCAACATTCAACACGACTGAGGTATTTATGTGCTTTTGAATTTAGTTAAAGTTGTTAAATGCCTAAATTAGGAAGATTGAAGATGAATTATCCATTGATGTAGGTGTTTGAATCTCGTGATGCGGTATTGAAATGGACTCGTGGGGTTACACTTGAGAATGGTTTTGTAGCCATTATAATAAGGAGTGACACAAAAACCGGGAAAATAGGAAGGACGTCATTTGTGTTAATTGGTTGCGAAAGGAGTGGAAAATATAGACAATGGAAAAAAGGTTTGACACATATGACCACTGGCACTAGAAAATATGAGTGTCCTTTTAAGTTGAGGGGCAAACCAATTTCGGGAGGTCAAGGGTGGATGGTGAAGCTAATATGTGGTAATCACAATCATGCTTTGGCTAAGTCGTCCACACATACGTTGGTCGATTAACTAAAGAGGAGAAGATCATTGTTGCAAATATGACAAGGTCAATGGTCAAACCAAAGAATATTCTACTAACTTTGAAGGAGCACAATGCGAATAATGTCACAAGTTTGAAGCAAGTATACAATGCAAGATATGCATACCGCACGCGTATAAGAGGCGATAACACTGAAATGCAACAACTAATGAAACTTCTTGAACGTGACATGTATATTCATTGGCATAGATTAAAGGATGAAAATGTTGTTCGTACTTGTTTTGGGCACATCCAGATGCGGTAAAGCTGAGTAATGCATATCATATAGTGTTCCTCATAGATAGTACCTACAAAACAAACGGGTACAGACTTCTTTTGCTTGACATTGTTGGTGTGACACCTACTGGTATGACATTCTCAGCTGCATTTGCCTATTTAGAGGCGGAACGTATAAGTAATGTTGTGTGGGCCCTTGAATGGTTTAGAGAGATTTTTGTTAAAAGTGAATTTTTCCCTAAGGTGATTGTTACGGATAGAGATTTAGCAGTGATGAGTGCAGTTGAAACCGTATTCCCAGAGGCAACCAACTTATTGTGTAGGTTTCACATTGACAAGAATGTGAAGGCTAAATGTAAAACTTATATTCGGCAGCAGAATGCGTGGGATTATGTTATGGATGCATGAGGAAGTGTTGTTGACTGTGCTAATGAGAAGAAATTTGATGATTGTCTTATGAAGTTTGAGCTTGCATGTGCTCCGTGGCCAACATTTATTAATTACATGAAAGACACTTGGTTGAACCCTCACAAAGAAAAAATTGTCACAGCATGGACAAACAAAGTCATGCATTGTGGAAATACAACAACAAACAGGTAAGGCCTTCGTGCTAGACATTGGTTAATTAATCATTTATATCATAATTTGCATATGTTTCAAATATGTCAAATGAAATATCTCCATATCATATCTTGCAGGGTTGAGTCTGCCCATTGGACTTTAAAGCGGCTACTACAAAATAGTGTTGGTGATTTGTGCACAGTTTGGGATGCGATGAACAATATGATCACCTTGCAGCATACTGAAATCAAGGCATCTTTGGAAAGAAGTACACATGTGGTTGGACATGTTTTTAAAGTTACGTTATACAAGAGGCTAATTGGCATGGTGTCCAGGTATGCGTTAAATCAAATTGCGGAAGAGTATGAGCAGATGGATTATGATGGAAAAAATCCATCTCGTTGTGGATGTGTGTTGAGAACAACATATGGTTTGCCCTGTGCGTGTGAGTTGGCTAAGTATGTCATTGGGAGCATTCCAATTACCACAGTCCATATGTTTTGGCGTACATTGAATTATTGGGACAATGGTGCAGCTGAATACAAAGTTAGCATAACGGATGAGATAGATGCCATATCTAATCGTTTTGAAATACTTGATTTGTGTGGAAAAATGACACTAAAGTCAAAGCTGTCTGAAATTGCATACCCTGATAAGAATTCCATGTGTCCTCCCCCTGATAAGGTTGAAACAAAAGGTGTCCAGACGAAGAACGTTGCAAAGCACGAACGGTCTACAAGAAGGGACCCGTCTTACTTCGAGTATGTGGATGAGTTACACTCTGTACAAAATAGTTGTTCTACCTCGAAACAGTCCAGTTCCTCTTCCGATGTTGTAATGAAAAACCGGAGGGTTCCAATGCTCGATCAATTTCATCCATTCATGCAGAAATTTATTGTTGACATAACTGATGTCAAAGCTGATGGTAATTGTGGATATCGAGTAATTGCTGCCTTGATAGGTTATGGTGAAGACGCTTGGTCTTTGGTCCGCAATGATCTGTTGAAAGAACTTGCACAATGGACCGATCAATATGTATCGTTGTTTGGTGGTATACATAGGTTTGAGATGTTAAAGCGGTCCCTGCTAGTTGGTGGACTGTCAAAGGTATGTTTTAATCGTTTTTGTTTCACATGATTTGGGGTAAGCTAACTCTGTACAAACATGCATATAATATATTTCATTAACTGACAATTTGCAGGTTACCATGGATAAGTGGATGGATATCACAGATATGGGTCATGTAATTGCATCAAGATATAACATCATTCTAGTATCCCTGTCACTTCAGCAAAGTATGACGTTCTTCCCTCTAAGAAGTCAACCACCTAGAGATCCTCGAGTTCATCGAATTTTGTGCATTGGTCATGTGTTTGGAAACCATTTTGTTCAGGTAAGGTTTTTACGATTGTTGTTTCATGCATACATTGTATTTTACGTACATTCCCCATGATTTATGTGCCTATTTTTTCGATACAGGTAACCTTGGCAGACAATTGTCCTTTACCATTGACGGCATATTTGTGGGGGTAGTCACGCAACCAACGAAGCTCAGCAGTGGCCCTATCATTGCATTGATCGAATGCAATTGTATATTAAATCGATGCAGTTGCGCACACAATATGTTGATTTAATGAATGCATAGACATGTATGAAAACAATGCAAATGTATTTGTTTTGTGATATAAAATGTTCAATGACTAAACACATGTAATCTCATATTAGTGTTTTGAGTAACTGTCTGCAATATCAAATACATTTTCCTAATCATGAATAATCCATGTACAATAATATAAATATCAAAAACTATCCTAATGAGAAGGCCTCAACCATGGTCTGAAACTCCGTCTAGCTCTGGTGTAAACAAGGCCATCCACAGTCACGCCTCGAACATGGTGCAGGAGCTGCTCTATCATAGAGTATGCATCTGTGCCTTCGGTGACCATCCTCATGTCAAGCATGTGCTGCAGGCCCTTTTCAACACGTTGGCACGCATGCTACAAATAAACAATACAAGTTGTTAACAAATGGAACTACTGAAATTGAACATGAAATACTTATGAAATTAACAACGAATACCACGGCATGAACTTGTCTCTGCTCATGTCCATCAGTGGGTGGATTAGTAGGAGCACCATGGGAATGGGTCTGAGACAGTGCAGGCTCAGGCACTGGTGGAATCTGGGAAGCTGCCTCCTCATAGCGAGATGGGGTCATGAAGGGATGGGAAATGCGGAAGAACCACCCCATGTATGCAGCACCACAGTGACCTGGATACTCAACCAAGTCTCCGGTGGGCACCATGTAGTCTAGGAAGTGGGTCCACCTATACTCGAGGTCTTCAACGGAAGGAACATTTGAGGGTGGTAGGGGTGGAATTTGTTGCACATACCCAAACTGCCTGACTACCCTCTCCGGTAAGTACCTAGTCAGATGAGGACCCCATCTAAGGAATCTAGAATACATGGAAATGGTCTCAAACTCCCTGTGGGCACGATGCTCCCCATATGGTGTCCAACATACATCAGACAGTGTCAACCTATCTATATGTTTACGATAGGTTGACACTGATAAGGCCTTCGCGCTCTTCCTCTTACAGGCACGAGATTCCCTCTCGTCGTACTGCTCATCCGCATCCACATTTCCTATAGTAGGAAAATGCTCGTATATCCAGCACTACAAATATCAAACAACAACATTAAGGAAAGAATGCAAACAACACATCTGGAACCAATACAATCTGATAATTAGACACAACATACAAGGTCATTACCTGTAACAGAGAGATGTAGCCTGCAAGATGTTTCCCGTGGTGCTTACATGCATAGCTCAGGTTCTCATACATGTGGATAAGAGCACCGACACCCCATGCAAGACCCGCAGACCGGTCGAAGTCTCTGAACACCTCCAAGAATGCAATAGCTATATGTGTGGCACTCTTGTTGGCAAACAACGTGCATTCAACAAGGTGAAGTAGATATGCCCTGGCGGCCAGTATCCACTGTCTCGACTCCACCTTCGCATAATAAAGCTCCCGGAGCCATGATAGCCTGACATAAGCACCGTGACACTGTGTGGTCTCAGCGGATGCATTTGCACAGTCACATCCAGCAGCTCCACCAACAACGTGATCACCTCTCCGATGTCTAACTGCTCATACATGTCAAATGTGCACATAACAGGGAGATGCAGCAGTGATGACACGTCGTCCAGCTTCAGTGCCATCTCTCCCACCGGCAAATGAAAGCAACATGTCTCGGGGTGCCATCGCTCAACAAATGCGGATAGCAACCCCCTATCTCCAGTTTCCACTGAGCATCCAATCAATGGACTCAGGCCAGTAGCTGCGATAAAACCTTCAATCTCAGGTACAGGCTTCCCGAATTTAATGACCTTATGGCCATGGGAAGCAAGCTTCAACTCTGGACGTTCCTACATTGAACACATCATTTAAGGTAAATCATTAATGGATAACCAAATGAGTCTCAGATAGGACTATGTCATTGAAAATCTCAATACCTCTTCTGCCTAGACTCGTACAGCCACATGATCGGCAAACTTGGTAAGCACCGAAGAATCTTCCGGCCCTTCGGGGAAAGATTCAGAAGCTGTGGCCATATCGTCGATCACCGGGTCAGCAATCTCCTCATCAGCCTTAGGCACAGCAGGATCATCATCAATAGCAGGAGGGTCATGATGAATAGCAACACCTGCCCGATGACGACGGACAGATGCGGTAGGCCTCCGACGCTCAGGGGCATCTTCAGAATGACCTCTACCATGTGTAACTGCAGAACGATCGGGACTTCGACCAACAGCCCGACGCACTCCGCCTCTCGTCCTAACCATAATCTGCGTCCACATAGTGTTTTTCAGGTTTTCATCTTCAACAACAAGATCATTGGATACATATTTGTGTACATGGTTATGTATACTAGTGTGATTCACCACCACATGTCATTCATCAGTTCAAACCACACCAAACCAAACAAACATCAATCCATAACCATTACATGTCATTCATGACTAGAAACCAAACCAAACCAAGATTGCTACATAACCACCACATGTCATTCATCAGTTCAAACCACACCAAACCAAACAAACATCAATCCATAACCATTACATGTCATTCATGCCTACAAACCAAACCAAACCAAACCAA
>PYAF01002697.1:57222-80022 GCA_007407185.1 Glycine tomentella | reverse complement strand
AAAAAAGGTAAAAAAAAAATCCAATGTTTAGATTGACAAAAATACATTCTATTTAAAGTCATTAATAGTGGAGCACTAAAGTCTTACATCAGTATAAGTTAATTCCTCTTATACATTATATATTTACTTACACATTATAAAATAACTTGATAATGATAGCACATTACTCAAAAATCTTAATTTTAAGAAATAAATTTAAAGATATCAAGAGAAAGGCACTAAAAGTAGAAAAATACATTATATATCTTTTATAACATTAGAAATAAATTTAAAGATATCAAGAGAAAGGCACTAAAAGTAGAAAAATACATTATATATCTTTTATAACAAAAAAATGTTATGTGAATTTGGTTTGGTGATATTTTAAATATATATTATCTAGATTTAGATTCTTAGTTGTTATACTTTCATTTGGATTTTTTTATTTCTAACTATTGTTTTTCTTTTTTTCTTTTTTGGTACTTATAAAATAAGAGTATTTTGGTTTTGGTATTTAACCTTTATTTTTATTTTTTATTTTGGTACTTAAAAAGTTTTATTTCTAAAAAGGATATCTACAAGGAAAATAACTTGACTACTAAGTCAACAATTTTTAAATGATTTGAATTTGATCGATGACATGACCCTCCATTAGTTACAACTCACATCATCTATTAACAAAATTTCCAAATGACATGTAATAATTTTAAAAATAAAAAATTGTTAAGTATCAAAGTAAAACAAATAAAGCTTAAGTACTAAAATTAAAACACCCCTATGTTATAGCTACCATAAATTATTTAAGCCATAAATAACTTAAATTGGTTATTCAAATATTATCGTGTCATGAAATTAGTCTACCATTTTTTTTTTATTAAATCAGTCTTTTAAAGTTTTAAAAATCGATCACATTGGTCCTGAGCTAAAACTAAAATAAGAAATGAAAATACAAATTTAATAATTTTCTTTTGTTTCTTTTGATAAAATAATTCAAGGATAAATTATTTAGAAGATTAATATCATGTTAGTAGCATTCCCTGGCTAAGGAATTTGTTCAGAGAGAGACAGAGTAAGAGAGCTGAAGAGGCCATATCATACGATGATATGAATGAAAAGTGAATCTCACTATAACACCAAACCCTTTTCTTCAATGCTAATACTATTCATAGCTGATATAAACCATACTACACAACCAGCTGACCAATATAAAAAAGAAAAAACCCCATAAAACCGACCCATGTATGAATATAATTTCGCTATAAGAATTATTATCCACTCCTTATTCTGTCCAGCCTGTCAACACTCTTCCTTGCTTTTTCTAATTGATGGTCAATGCTTTTCCGAGATTTCTCATGGCAATCCACACTTCTCCTAGACCTTTCCTTGTGATCAAAGGTCATTCTCAACTTCTCTAACATATCAGAATTATTAGACAAGTTTTTAAGCTTTTCTGGCCTGTCTGTGCTCTTCCTTGGCTTGTCTCTACGATCAGTACTGCTTTTTCTACTTACTTCGAAAATATCTGTACTCTTTCGAGGCTGCTCAAACTGGTCTATGCTCCGGCGGAAGCTGTATCGTTGCGATGGAGACTTCTCTACTGTTGTTATGAACTTCTTCAGATGCCTGATGTACTCAGGAAAGAGCTCCAAATCACAGTGGTTACCTCCTTTGAGCCACAGTGGTTCATACTTCTCTTTACACAGTTCCCAGAGTTGCTTGCCATGGGAGCAATCTACAACTTCATCTGAAGTACCCTATTCAATGACATAAGGAACTAAATGACATGCACTGGGTCATTGTTATAGCAAGATTTTAAAAGGATTTGTCATTAATGTATTTATTTGGACTAATTTTGAACTTTAAATGCTCTTACCACCCTAATTACATCAACACATTCCAAAATCTTACACTGGAATTAGTGAATTGACCTCAGCAAATCCATTTAGGTTGAAGAACATAGCATACAAATATGGTAATGAAAGAAAGGTGAAGAGTCTGAAGGTATTTCATTCACACAAGGAATTATGAAATGGTCTGAAATATGTCCAATATTCTAATCATGAGAATTGAGAAATCATATATACAAGAAGGTTCCCTAAAAGGATGACACTGCCTGTATGACAAGCAGACACAGTCTCACTAATGTCTGATGGAGCATCCTTTTAAACCATAGAGAAGTAAATATGTATAGCAAGGTCCAAAGAAGAGTACAAAATCATGGCATTTTGACTGTAGTCTTGGTTTTAAAATTTACAGTCATGTTCTTCAAAAAACAAAATAGTGGCTCAATGCATGAGGCAACCACTACAAGTTTTTTTAAGCACAACCAATGGTTTGTTAATTGTGAATTGTGATGCTGTATCAGCGACAAGAACCTGGGAGCAGTAGGTTGCAGGCAGTAACCTTACCTGATGTAGATTGGATTGTCAGTAGGTTTTAATTTGAGATTATTTTGTTATTTACAGAGAAGTCACCCCAGAGGAGTTCTCTAGATTTATCAGGGGAGTACCCTGCCAAGAGAAAACACTCTTGGATAGTTCGATGTCATTGTCCTTGTAGCATAGCTCACCCTCTCCAATCAAACTCTTGGCTTGAATACATTTATCTATCTAGAGTAGTTTGGTGACATGCTGGTCATGAAGTTCATGGCCGGAGGAGCCAATCATAGGAGAAGACTTAAAAAATATCAATCATTCAATAATTAAGTGCATTATCCTTCTTTCACATTTCTGAACAACATAAAAAAGGTGCTTGACATACAGATTTTTTTTACCTGAACATTTTGTTCTAAACATTAAAATGAAAAATATTTTCAAATATTCAAAGTCTAGAACTATTAAAACAAATCAATATAAGGAAAAATAGACTAAGGGTGTCTAGAAAAAATAAAAGAAGATAAAAAAAGATGCCACTCAGGTATCCTAGATAGAAAATAATGGAAAATATGTCAGAAGAATGCAACTAATCTTGGAGCTAAGCCTATACAACTAAATTACAGATGCAGTTGTATAACACAAGAAATATCTCTGAAGCAAACTTACATGAGTTATGAGAACTGGACAATTAACTTGCGGAATCTTGTCAATGTTCTGCATATCAACACAAACCAGCATATTATTAGATCAAGAAATTCACATATATGATAAGAAATAATAACATGTATACTACCTTGTATATGTCAAACCAGTATGTGCGCTTTACTGGATACATGACCCTTAAGCCAGAAAGTATGGGACTGTGCAGAACAACAGCTCTTAGTTGAGGCAACCTAGCTGCAAGATCCAAAGTTGGGCCACTGCCAACAGATTGTCCATAAAGGATTATGTCTTCCTGCTTGGCACCATAACTCTCTTCTAGACACTTGTATGCAGCCTCAATGTCTAAATATGTATTCTGCTCACTTGGCTACAGTTCAGGCAAAACAATGTTCATCAGCATGTATGTTTACAACTCTACCACTATCCAAAATTAAGCATGACGAATCACGATTCCACACGAACAACCATTTCATATAAACACAAACCTTCCCTGATGACTGCCCGTACCCAGAATAGTCATACCTGCAAAACATCATAGATTGCCGTGAAAGAAACTCCCATTTCACACTCAATCTTTCTGGTTCAGCTCAATTAACAGTATTTACTCTAACCAAATGCTCTACTCTACAAATAAAGTACATGTACTCAGAATTTTTTTGCCACAAAGGGCAGTCCAGTATCAACAAAATAGAGCAATTTCACAAGGCTACAATAAGTTACCCTGCTTGTGTTGCTCTAATGTCATGATCAGGAACTTGGATTGCAAACACAAAATTGTAGAGTATGACCATGTTAGGATAGACTTCTTAATAAACACTTAAAAGGAGAAGAAAATAAGAAGATATAGTGAAATAAGTTTTTCCCGTAAGTTAAAATTTACTTATGCATAAGATAACTTATAGAAGCTCTCTTATTTAGCTTCTCCAAAAGTTTGTTTTAACTTGTACATAAACTAAATCTAACTCATGGAAGAAGTTTAATTCATTTAATCTTTTTAATTTCTTTTCTAAGTGTTTGTTGAAAAAAACTTCCAAGCAGAACCATTTCCTTTTTTCTTCTTATAGTTATAAATAAATTTATCCAAATAAATAAATTTATCCAAACAAGTCCTTAGTTCTCTTATAAATAAGTCTATCCAAACAAAGTCTAACACATGCACAGAGAAAGATAATCGACTGACATAAACGCGCTACATTAAGGTGATTTCTAAATACACAACTTAACCCCGCGGTTAAAAGATTAAGAATAAATATTAACCAGTAGTTTAGTTAATATGTATTTACAACCCCCCAAATAAAAAACATAAAAAAAAACAAAAAAGACCAATCCTAGTATCCTACAATCTACATCAACAAACCACACATTCACATACAACTATAATGTTATATTTGGTTGGATCAAAGGAAAATAAAGGAAGAAAGAAAAAGTTTAAAATTTGAATTAGAAAGAATATGGTAGAAAAAAAAAGATAATTTTTGTATTTATAAAAATAAATTTCATTCTATTTTCTTTTTAAGTATGCAGAAAAAAAAATACTTCATTATGTGCTTTCTATTTGCTTTTCTCCCATTTTCTCACCTATCAAACTAACCACAATTGATCACGATTTGAAAACCAGAATTTGCTGAAACGCCCTCAAAAAAAAAAAAGAAAAAAAAGAAAAAGCAACATAGACTAAGCGAGGGGCGGGGGCGGGGATGGTGGGGGGTGGGAAGTGGGGCTGGGGGTACCCACCCCATGAGGTTAACGCGGAGGTGGATGCTGAGTTGGATGAAGAGCTCGTACATCTGGCCGAGATCAGCTGCGTTGCCGTGGGAGTAGAGCATGGTGGACGTTGCCATCGGATGCCGGATGTACAGCGCCACAATCTCCGTGCCCCGCCGCGTCGGTAGCTTCAGGATTTCCACATTCTCGCGGTGCGGGAACGGCGTCAGAAGCAGCAGCCCCGTCATGTCGTCGGTGACAACCTTGTACGACGGCGGGTTCGGCGGGAAGAACGCGAACTTGGCCGCCATCGAGGATGTCACCCCTCCCATAATAATTCACCCGCACCCGCACCCGCACACACGCCACGCCCTTGTTGTTGAAATGAATGAATTGGTTTATTAGATCTTCTTCTTGGCTTAGTATTATTTTTTTTCCAGGAGATGATAGGGACGAAAAGCGAAAGGCAGGATGGTGATAGTGAATGAGAGCAGCTTTGTGTCTCTGCTATGTGGTGCTTCAAATTTGATTAGTTAATTGAGATTGAGATGAGAGAGAGTGTGTGAGAGAATGCTTCTTTTTACTACTACTACTCCCAGCTGGACTTGGACAAGTGAACTTGACCTATGGATCTCACATCATAATATTGTCATTGATAATTTGGTATGTTTCTTTTCCGCTGCATAATTTGGTCTGTTTTTTGTTTGTTAATGATATATCACCATTTGCTCTGTAACCACCCATCAACAGTATGGTAATGAGAGAATACCACAATTAAAATTTGTGTACAATTAAGAAAATAGATATACAAACCACCCAGGCGTGAATCAACTGATATAGTGTTTATTTTAGTTTAATCAATAGTATTAAGTTAAGGGAGTTTAACTTAATTGAAGATATATATATATATATATATATATATATATATATATATATATATATATATATATATATATATGCATATTCAAATGTCTTGTTCCCCGAAAATGTGCAACGTTTTCCAAAGGAGGAATTCAAGTGAATTGTGAATTTGTAAACAATAAGACGGTTGGCGTAGCAATATGTTAATACTAATAGGAATGGAAAAGAAAAGAATGTTTCAATAGATCGTTTTAAACCATGTGCGAAATTGTTATTGCTTTTTTTTTTTTTTTTGTATTAGGTGGATTATATGTGATTTTATTTAAAGTCTTTTCTAAATAAAAAAACAACTAATTCAAATATTTCTATACCTATACTATAGGCATAGATTTAAATCAGTGGGGCGTCAATTTTGCCATAATTATAAAGCGTTTTTAATAATTTTCAAATTAGTTTGACAGTTTCTCTATAAAAAAAAAAATTAGTTTGTCAGTTGAAGTAGCTTAGCATGATAATTGGCAGAGGTTTGATCTATAAATAAAACTCATTATCCAAATAGCATAGAGACCGTTTGTTTTTCTTTTTTGAGATAAAATAGCATAGAGACTGTTAATTATCTATATTTGGTATTTTTTTGTCATTCAGAATAACTATATTTGGTATATGCCTACGCCTTAATGTTATTATATATCTTAATATCTAGTCTTTTCCATAAAACAGTTTAGTCGACCCCAAAAATATTGGAAACTAGAAACAGCTATTATTTGCTACGAGTCTACGATTATATTGAAGGTAAATTCAACATTTTGAAACCAAAATGGTACAAACAATAAATTTATTTCGTGACAAGGAAGGGTAATGGTATACACGCAGACAAATCATATATATGGTTTTATTGAGTTCTCATTAATGCACGAGACTAAAGTTAACGAGGACCACAAATAGCAATGGTCTTGAATTCTAGACCACAATTGGTTAGATATCAATAAAACGTCCATGTTGGTTTAGTGAGATTTAACGGCTTATTTCCTGAGGAGAAAAAGGAAAGAGAGAAAAAAAAATAGCTTATTTTGAATATATATATATATATATATATATATATATATATATATAAAAGTTTAAGCTTTTACAACTTATCAAAAGAAATTCTTAAAAAAATTATTTGTTACACAAAAAAGTTCCCAACACGCACTTACATGAGAGATTTTTCTGAATTATCTAATCAGTTTTTTTCTTTCTTTTCTTGTTTGGAGCAACCACTACTATAAATAGCTTTTTCTACATCGGTTATTTACCTCATTCGAAGTTGGTTTCGCAACCGTCTTTGTACTGAGTGTCGTTGATAACTAACACTTTCGACGTCGATTGATGAACTGTCTTAGAAAGTCGCTTTCTAAGACAGTTCTTAGCTTAGAACCGTCTTTGTTTCATGTAAAAAAAATCAAAGACAAACAAAGACGGTTCTAAGCTAAAAATCGTCTTAGAAAGTGATATGAACCAATATGGGGTTCATTATTTTTACGGATCGTCCTTGAAAAGGCTTCTTGTTAAAATGTGAGAAAAAAGTGCACGCCAAGTGTTTGACGAAGAGAAATAAAGATAAAGACAATATGAAGAAAAATGCAGAGCAAAAATAACGAATTTAACATGAACAAGATGTTAAAGAAAATAGAATAAAAATAAAAAGGCGGGAAAGACAAGAAATGGAAGAAGACGCCACACCTTATGAAAAGTGATAAGTCCCGTGGGGATTCACCACAAAGATTATAGAAACCTTTGATAAGAACCAATGTTTGGTCCAATCAAGAACCCAAGAGGAACTTCCTCTCACACACTTTTAAAAGTGTAAAGTTTTTATTTAATTCAAAGGTGAATACATAAGACAAATGAATTCCTATTTATAGCTAACAAGTGGTGTCTCTCTCCTTTTTCTCTCCAATGTGGGACTTTAGTCACATATTCCTTATACTAAAAAAAATGTAATTCATGCTGAACTTTATGTCTCATTTTTATCATCATAGATGCAGAATACTGTTTTTGATGGATCAAGCCTGGAGTTGTGGCACAAGCGTCTTGGCCACATGAGTGAGAAAGGGCTTGAGATTTTGGAGAATAAAGGGCTATTGACCGGGTTGAGAGACCTCGACCCACGTGCCACGTATTTTTAAAATATTTACCTAAACGCCACACGCGTCAACTTATTTCCCAGATTGCCACGCGACGTAATCTGTTGCTCAGGGCAGTGAAATAGGTTGGCTGATGTGGCATAAGGCTGGTCAATGAGCCAGTGACCAGTCAGAAGTAGGCAGGACACATGTCAGTTGGCAGATATTTCGCTAAGGAGTCCAGCGAACTATGTGCCCTATTTCACTAGGCACAGCAGCGAATTTAGTGTAGCTTTGACATGTGGCTGGACCCCCGTAATTTGCCATGAAGCCTAGCGAATTATGTGTCCTATTTCACTAGGCGATACAACGAAATAGGTATAGATTAGACACATGGCTACATGTGGCTGGATCCCCGTAATTTGCTACTGAGGCCAGTGAAATAGGTATCCTATTTTGCTACTTAACCCAGCGAATTACAACCACACCCCCACCTATTTAAGGACACCCCCCTCCATTTGTATGTTGTCTGACATTATTTTGCATTCATATACTCGCTTAATTTTTTGTGAATCTCTACAAAATGAGTGGTAGTTGAAATGGTTTAATCATCATTGTATATTATAATGGGAGGAGATATGTTGGACCGAATGGTCAAGTGTTCGAAGGAGAAAGCAAAATGTTTCATATTCCTCAACGATGCAGCTATCATGATTTGATGAAAATGATATACAAGAAGTTGCGCTTACAACGAGGTCAATCTGTATCTCGACTGAGTGCTAGATATGCATTTGGCAACCCGGTGCAGTGAGTTGGTGTGGATATTGTAGATGACGACGATGTAACCTTAGTTACAGACGCATGCACATCCGATGGAGGAAACCTCAGATTTATAGGATTGTATGCGGAAGTATATTGTGGTGGACAGTCAAGCGGTCAACAATTTGTTGCAAACATTGGCTCCATTGACCTTAACTTAGAGCCGATGGTGAATTCGGAAGATAGAGATATATCCCCATCACCACAACCACCAACACCAACCCAACCATCCCAGCAAATCGATTATGAAGATACAGAAATGGCGCCGGCCCACGACCCAGCTTGTCCCATTGATAGTTCTGAGGAAGAGGTTGATGAAGGTGTTGTTCCAGATAGTGACTCATCGGATACGAACGTAGACGGTGATTTCGATCGTGCTTTTGCAATCCTTTCTCCAAGGATTGTTGGAATGCAAAATCAGCCTCCGATTTCAGGTATGGACGCATAATTGTGTGTTAGTCAGTAGTGTTAGTGTTAAAATATTGTGGGTTAAGCATAACAATGTGGTTAATGTCTGATTATATAGGAGAGGGCAATGTACCATTTTGGTCTAACATAAGCCATTACACGAATATTAATTGGGCACACCCAGATGAAGAGGCAGATGACATGGAAGGAGTGCAAGTACCTAACTGGGAGATGGGTCAAGTGCTATATAAGGGGCAAGTGTTTGGGAGCAAGCTTGACGTGCAAATGGCAATAAAGCAATACTGTATGGCCGAGCATCGGACAATCGTAGTTGCAAAAAGTGATACGAAAAGAATTATAATGGTTTGTAAAAATCATAATGACGGTTGTCCATGGAGGATGAGGGCATACCAAAAGAAGGCTTCCACTGAATGGGTTGTAGGCATATGGAACAATGAAAATACGTGCGTTAGTGTTAATCTCTCTCAGGATCACAAACAGCTCGACTCAAATTTCATATGTTCGTTGATCCTAGGTACTTTAAATTCGTTATACAATAATCTGTATATTTAGCGTGGCAAAATTTACTGACTTGTTATTCTTTAACGAATTGCAAAAATGATTAGGGAGGACCTAGTGTTAAAATCGGCTTAATTCAGGAAAGAATTTCAACAACGCTAGGATTTCATATATCATACAGGAAGGCATGGAAGGCAAAGCAAAAGGCCATTGTTAAGGTGTTCGGGGATTGGGATGAATCGTATGCGTTCCTGCCAAGGTGGTTGGGTTATATGTTAAATTTTGCTCAAGGGACTGCTTATAAGTTAGAAACGATGGAGCATTATGTTGATGGGCAATTGGACGGAAGTGCTAGGGTATTCAAGAGGGTGTTTTGGACATTTAAGCAGTGTTGCGATGCTTTTAATTACTGTAAGCCAGTTATCAGGATTGATGGTACCCTATGGGAAATATCGGGGAACATTGCTTATTACAACATCAATTGACGATAACAATTACGTCCTTCCACTAGCATTTGCAGCTGTCTCCGGAGAGAATATTGACAACTGGTCGTGGTTTTTGGCACTTATCCGTATTCGTGTTACGCAGAAAGATGGAATATGTCTTATTTCAGATCGCCATGTGGGCATAATGGCGGCCGTCAACAATGTCGAGCTGGGATGGCATCCACCGAGGGCATATCATGTTTTTTGCATTCGGCGTTTGGCGAGCAATTTTAATCATAAGTTCAAGAATGTCATGCTGAAGAAACAATTGAAAATGTTAGGTAAGCAATCGTAGACGACATTGTGGTTACATGTAGATGATCCATAATTTAGTATGTCTTTATATTTATGTCTTCTTTGTATATGTAGGTTATACAACCTCGCGTTTAGATTTTGATGTCGGATTGGAAAAATTTAGAGAAGCAAGCACTCAGATAGCCGCATGGATTGATCGAATCCCAAAGGAGAAGTGGAGCGTAGCTTATGATGTAGATGGACGAAGATTTGGTCACATGACAACCAATATCTCTGAGGCTTTTAACAAGGTACTTAAAGGCGCAAAAAATTGTCCTATTACTTCACTTGTGCGGTTCACATACGCTCGACTAGTGACATACTTTTTGCAACATGGTGGTGAGGCCCGTGAAGAGATGGCGAGAGGTAATCATTTCGTCAAATTAAGGTGGCAAAAATATTTGCAGATGGTTCATAAATCCGGGACACATCGTGTTACTGCTTACGACATACAAAACAATAAATTTGAGGTGCAAGAGTCGTACAACATTCGTACTCATCGGGGCGGAAATAAATGGTTGTTGTCGTTATCAAAAAGAGTATGTCAGTGTGGTAAGTTCACTGCATTCAAGTTCCCTTGCAGTCATGTGGTTGCAGCTTGCAGGTCCACACACATCGATCCCACTCAATATATAGACCCTGTGTATAATGTTGCTTATCAATGTCAACTGTATTCGTCTCAGTGGTTTCCAATTGGAAACGAAGACTTCATACCACCTACTGGACAGGCCACCATTTTGCCATATGTATTGCTGAGACGTAAAAAAGGAAGGCCTGCGACTACACGCAAACGCAACAAAATGGATTCGCGGGAAGGATCCACGACTCGTACAGGATGCGGTTATTGTAAGGTGATTGGTCACAATAGACGGAATTGTCCTTCACGATTGCAGCATCAGTGACGTTTACTTCTGAATTGTATGTCAAATGATTATGTAATATGTTTCAATTTCTATGAGTAATTCCGCAATACAACAAATGATGATATTTAAAACAAGTCGCGCAATTATGAAGTAGTAAATAACAAATGTCCAAAACAAATAAGCAAACCCAGCCTACTAATAGAAAAATAAATAACAAATGTCCAAAACATCCAACCATAGTCCACTAAATAATTACTAATCGAAAAATAAAACAAACCATTAACAACAAATAAAATAAGTAAATGTCACTAAGCATCTCCGTGGTCCCCATGATATCCCGCACATCGGCTCATGTTATGCTCATACGGTGACAAATGACATCGATGTCGTGCTCCCCTCACTGGATTATGCCTAATTAGTCGGTCAGGGTCATCAGTCTGCTAATCATCACCGCCATCACGTCTGTCCTGCATTGCCGCCGCTAAGAAGTTCGTAATAGGATCATCTTGACTGCCGGAGGCTGGGGATGACATCAGATGTGTCGAATGTGCTAGCGGAGTCATAATTACCGTATCTGGCTCTGGTGTGGTCTGTGCAGGCCTATAAAACTCTGTTGACGAAGTAGGTGCAGATGCATACATCGGATACGACGAAAATGGGAACCTTGGCTGTGGCATCGACAACATAGTAAACCATAGGGGATACTGTGATGGTGGAAACGAATCCTGTCCACTGCTAGACGATCCGACTTGAAAGTTCGGCGGCCAATAATATTATTGCGATGGCCCGGAAGGGTAGCCAGGTGCGTAGAAGATGCCAGGAGGACGGGGAGGAATGGGTGGCACAATGACAAGTGTATCAGCTACTGCCGGGGTTGACTGGTGAAGGGGTAACCCTTCGTGACGCGCACGCTGGTTAGTGCGAAAAACTGGAGGAGCGGCCTCAGTCTGTCGTCGGACAGGTGGAGGTGCAACATCTCCTGGATCTGTCACTTTATCCAAATCGTCACATGCGGCCAACAGGCAGACCACCTCATTGTACACCTATCTCATGTCAAATGCGCCCTGCGCCTACGACTTTGGTGATACCATGTGAACAATAGTTTCAGCGAGATCAGACTGCATATCAAACATCATTTGTTATTCACAATATTAATTTAATATTAATATAGACAAATTTAATCATCCCCATGCGTACACATGTGCATTGAAGGCGGCTCTACGTGTCATCTAGCGACGTCTCACAGTGAAGTACCATTGCATGTACTCACTGTTGACAGGTAAATGCCCATCTCTCCGCATCGGAGTAAGATCTTACAATACCAGGGCATCTATATCATCCCACTGTGCAATGTAGAAACTATGTCACTGCCTCTAGTTGACATCTGTCTTGCTGGTAACACTAATGGTAAGCAGCTCACTACAGTTAATCGGAACCTCGGGTATAGCTGGTCAAACCTGAACTGTCATAAAACTCTATCTGACTGTTGGTACATGATATTCTCGTAGCAAATCAGAGGACAGATTGCCAACCATCGTCTAGCCATCTCAACATCTGGTGGATGAACCATATCAAGAAGATCGTATGGCTTCCAACAAATGTCTCTCCTTCGCATGACATCCTTGTAATGACGATATCTGCGAATATGGGTAAATCTGGTTTGGCGCGTCTGATAAACATTAAACCTGCAACAACACAATATTAGCAACAACAACATTTACTGACAATAATAACAAACCACAATTTGAATACATGTTTCCATAAATCTCCTGCTGAAGCACATCCTGATCGTCCACACGCGAAAGGTTTGGAGAGATAGTCAGGAATCTTGTCCAAGCCTATAACTGCAACAACAATGCACATCCACCCATTTCACAGCGTGATGCATGTGTGGCCTTGCACAACTCCCTATATAGACATGCAAGAACAACAAATCCCTAGCTAAACGAACCTATGCACTCGAAGTCGTCCAAATATAGCAGATATCGAGCTGGCACAAAGCTCGAGGCGATGTCCACAAACAACATCCCGCCTAAAATGTGCAATATCAACGAGCGGGTGTACCTAACTCGTCTAACTTCTGTGTCGGCATAGACGTCATATACATCGAATTGCTCCCGTAAAAAGTGGAGCCCCAACAAACCTCCATGCAAGTCTCGACCCACGACAGGCTCAACCCCTAAAAGGTCACCAACTAATTCATGGAAGTTATGGCGTCCATGCTGGCCGGATACAACCTCACCATTTGTCGGCAGCCCCAGCAAATGATGTACATCCTCAAGGGTGATGGTCACCTCACCCATGCTCATGTGGAATGTACGTGTCTCAGGGTGCCATCGCTCAACAAGTGCCGAAACAAGACGATGGTCTATCTGAAATAATACACCAAACCACATTTACATACACATTATAATAGAACCATAACAGCATAATACACGCAATGTTTCATATAGGATATAC
Organism: Glycine tomentella; assembly: GCA_007407185.1. Classification (NCBI taxonomy): domain Eukaryota; kingdom Viridiplantae; phylum Streptophyta; class Magnoliopsida; order Fabales; family Fabaceae; genus Glycine; species Glycine tomentella. The sequence goes on along the minus strand of PYAF01002697.1, from coordinate 66,487 downwards.
TTACCTCATGATTGTGTAGACGCGCAACGTGGTAAAACTAGCCTGTATAAGCCACGAGTGGATATCCTCAGGTATAGCAGAGTGATCGTGTGTGGCGACATGCCTGACATTAATCACCTGATCCCGTGCGGTAGGATCACCCTGCGCATTCCACACATTCGTGGATATATGTCTATCTTGTAACATCAACAGCGTCCGTACAGATGGGTAGCGAATTACGTCCACGTCTGCCACGTGTCCGTAACGGCTCCTTTTTTTTGTGACCGTGCACCTAATTCGCTGGGGTGGCAAGCGAAATAGGGTGCAGCCACGTGGACTGCCCATTGGGCAACCACGTATTTCGCTACACACACCAGCGAAATACGTGGCCACCAGAATCGCGCCACATCAACCAACGTATTTCGCTCTCATGAGCAGCAAATTACGTCGCGTGGCAGTCTGGGAAATAAGTTGACATGCGTGGTATTTAGGTAAAAATTTAAAAATTTTGTGGCACGTAGGTCGAGGTCTCTCGGATTGAAGGGTCAAGTGTTGGAGAGTTGCTCGCACTGCCTAGCTGGAAAGCAGCAACGGGTTTCGTTTGTGAAACCGGATCAACCCAGGAGACGGAGGTGCATACTTGACCTCGTCCATACTGATGTTTGCTCCATGTCGGAGAGATCGGATGGAGGAACGCAATACTTTGTCTCATTCATTGATGACCATTCCCGCAAGGTGTGGGTTTACATGCTAAAGATCAAGGACCAAGTTTTCCAATCGTTTAAGGAATTCCATGCCATGGTGGAAAGGGATACTGGCAAGAGATTAAAGGTTGTCAGATCTGATAATGGTGATGAGTATCGTGGTCCCTATGAAGCTTACTATAGAGAAGCCGGGATACGACTTGAGAGGACACCCCCAAGACTCCTTAACTGAATGGAATCGCTGAGAGGATGAACCAGACTATTGAGGAAAAGGTTCAAAGTATGTTATCCAACGCCGGGTTGTCGAAAGCATATTGAGGAGAGACAGTGAGAACAACGGTTGAATTGATAAATCTCTGACCATCACGACCGCTGGAAGGAGAGATTCCAGAGGAAGTCTAGACAGGTCGAAAAGCGACCTATGATCACCTGAGGGTGTTTGGATGTCGAGCCTTCGTACATGTCCCTAAAGATGAAAAGGCAAAGCTGGATGCGAAGATGAAGGAGTGCATATACCTTGGTTCGTCGAAAACTGAGTTTAGTCTCATACTGTAGGATCCAATTAATAGGAAGATTGTGAAAAGCTGAGATGTAGTCTTCCATGAGGATGAGACCATCCATGACATCTCGAAGCCCCAAGCCCGGGTTACTGTCCGAAGTGAAGAACTCGTCCCTTGTGTGCATGCTGAAGCAGAGGGAGAAACTAGTGGAGAAATCGTTGGAGGCGATGTTGAAGATGATGACCAGCAACAGGCCGATGATACCGGGATCCGGGTTGAGAGTGAAGAATCGGGTTCTAAGGATGAAGAAGAAGAACAGTCGAGATACCCCATTAGAGAAAGAAGACCTTCTATAAGGTATCCACCTGATGAATATACCATAATTGTTGAAGATGGTGAACCTCAGAGTTATGATGAGGCAGTGGAGAGCCCAGAGAGTGGTGAATGGGAGAAGGCCATGCAAGATGAGATGAGATCCTTGTATGAGAATCAGACTTATGAGTTGATCGAGCTACCCAAAGGAAGACAAGCTCTGAAGAACAAGTGGGTGTATAAAATCAAACAGGAAGAGAACGGCCAGAAGCCGAGATACAAAGCCCGGATTGTAGTGAAAGGTTGCAATCAGAAGAAGGGGATTGATTTTGAAGAGATATTCTCTCCTGTTGTGAAGATGACCTCTATCCGGACTGTGTTAGCCATGGTGGCTTCAATGGATCTTAAGGTAGAATAGATGGATGTGAAAATGACATTTCTTCACGATGAGCTGGAGGAAGAGATTTTCATGGAGCAACCTGAAGGGTTCGAGGCTCCGAGACGTGAAGGCATGATATGCTGACTGAAAAAGAGTCTTTATGACTTGAAGCAAGCACCTCGGCAATGGTACATGAAGTTTGATTCCTTCATGACAGACCATAGGTTCATGAGGATGGATGCCAACCACTGTGTATTTGTGAAGAGGTATGAGACTGGTGATTTCTTGATCTTGCTACTATATGTGCATGACATGCTGATAGTAGGGCAAGACAAAGTAAAGATTGTCGCCCTGAAGAAGGCGTTGAACTCGTCCTTCGCGATGAAGGACCTCAGTCCAGCAAAGTAGATTCTCGGAATTAAGATCATCCGGGATAGAAAGAAGAAGCTATTGTGGCTAAGTCAAGAGAAATATGTTGAGAAGATCTTGAAGAGATTCAACATGGACAAAGCCAAGACAGTGAGCACCCCCTTGGCAGGACATTTGAAGCTGAATGAGAGGCAATGTATGAGATCAGATGAAGACAAAGAGGAGATGGAGAAGATCCCGTACCAATCTACAGTCGGAATTTTGATGTATGTAGTGGTTTGCACTAGACCCGACCTAACATATGCAGTTGGAATGGTGAGCCAGTATCTTTCGAATCCCGGCAGAGAGCACTGGGAAGCAGTGAAGTGGATCTTCAGGTACCTCCAGGGTATAACCAATTTGTGTCTTCGTTTTGGAGATGGTGAAGCCGGGTTGCAAGGCTACTTAGATGCTGATTTAGGAGGAGATTCCGACTCGAGAAAGTCGACGACGAGATATTTGATGACGTTTGCTGGAGGGGCAATCTCGTGGTAATCAAGATTGCAGAAGTGTGTGGCACTTTCAACGACTAAAGCCGAGTACATTGTCGAAACTGAAGTGTGCAAGAATTGTTGTGGATGAAGAAGTTTCTTGAGGAACTCGACCATGATCAAGACAAGTATGAGCTAAAGTGTGACAATCAGAGTGTAATTCATCTTGCGAGGAACTCGACGTATCACTTCCGCACCAAGCACATTGATGTGAGGTATCACTGGATCCGGGATGCAGTGGAGGATGGAAAGCTCACACTTGTCAAAGTGCAAACCAGTCAGAATTGGGTTGACATGATGACAAAGCCGATACCAGCAAGGAAATTTGAAGATTGCTGTGACGGAGCCGGGCTGATGAATTCGGTACATTGAAGCCGAAAAGGAAGGTCGGGTTGTGATGTGATGACCTCGGCTTTAGTGGAGACCGGAAAGGATTCCGGTTTTTTGCTGTGTCGCATTAAAAACGAAAGGGGGAGATTTGTTGGATATTTCCGTTTTAATGCTTGGCCCAAATCCCAATATGTTGAAAAGGGATTTGTTGACTTGGGCCCAATTCCCGAAGGGCTAAACCCCGGCCCAATTCCAGTTTAGGGTGCTGAAATCCCTAAACCTAATTTGTCTCTATAAATACACCATTTATAGATGGAGGCAGCAGACACTGAAGACTACAATTGAGAGAGACTGTTGGCTGCAAGTGGCAGAGAGTGTCTCCAAGAGGTTGAGAGAAACCCCTTGTAGAGAGTGAGTCTCAAAGAGTCTCCGAGAGGTTGAGAAAGCAACCCTTGTAGAGAGTGGTTCCACCATTGATGGTGAGGTTGAGTGTCTATTGTAAAGAATATGAATATCTCACACTTAACCAAAAGGGGGGGTGAATTGGTTAAATCTTGGTAAATTAAAAATTTCTTTAATCAAAATTAGAGTTCCTAGGATCTTTATCACTTTTTAAAACTAAGAAACCTTATTCAACCAAGTAGCTCAGCCCCAAGGAATCCAATGAATCAAAACTGATTTTGTTGGTCAAGCAAATTAATCAAGAACACAATGAATATAAGAGTTAAGGAATAGAAAAGCAAAACACAATCAAATTTATACTGGTTCACTTCAACACTAGAAGCTACATCTAGTTTTCTTCCAACCAACACTAGGTTAGAGTTCCACTATTATAATTTTTAGTTCTTACAATCAATTACAATGTCTCCCTTTATCAATCCTATATAAAGAACAGAAATCTAAAATCCTATTAGATTCTAAGAGACAAGAACCTAAGAACACTACTCAGTTCTTTCACCTAGAGAACCTCTTCTCTAGTTTCAAGCAAGAACCCAATTACAATAGTCGATTTACAAAGAAAATCCAAAACGAAAATTACAACCAGATTAAGGAGAGAAACAACCTGATGATCCAATGATGCAATGCAAAATGTAGTTACCAGATTAGGTTGAGTGATTACAAATCAAATAGCACAGCTTTCCTGAATCTTGAAATGATTTCAAGCTCCAAAAATGAGTCAAACACCCACGATCAAAGCACAATGGAGCAAGAATGATTAAACCCTTAGAAAACACTTTAGAATGCTCACAAGACTGTTTAAGCTAAAAAAATACGTATGGGTAATGTTCCACAAAGTTAGAAAAGCAGCTGAGCATCAGTCTTATTTATAACAAACTTTTGTAACTGCCTGTAATCGATTAAACATGTCTAATAATCAATTAAAACACTAATGTAATCGATTAAATAAACCTTGTAATTGATTAAAGTTTTCAACATAGTTCCTGGGCATGAGCAACGAGGAAAATAATCGATTATTCCATCCTGTAATCGATTAAGACAAAAAACTCCAAAATATCAAAATGCACTATGTAATTGATTACAAACTTTGGTAATCGATTAAAGCAGGAGTCTTTAAAAAATTGAATAAACTATGTAATTGATTACGATATGTGGTAATCGATTAAGCCAGGAAGACTTGTAAGCATTAACATACAGTGTAATCGATTACTAGAATTGGTAATCGATTAAAGCAGAAAGATGGCTTTTTCAATTAAGCCTGTGTAATCGATTATGATACATTGGTAATCGATTATTCTAGCACAACTTAAAATCATATATAGCTATGTAATCGATTACTACCCATTAATAATCGATTAAAGAGTTCAACAAGGCAATTTATATGAAAACAAAGGTCAAATAATAGATTATTCTGATAGGTAATCGATTACATTGTTCTTGAAAGCTTTTCCAGAATAGACTAAGAACAAAATAATCGATTAAGTCTTTAAGGTAATCGATTAAACCAATAGGTAATGTATTTTTCCAAAAACCTTTGAATCAAATCAAAAACTTAATCAAATAACTAAAGCCTTGTGATTTTTATGAACCCAATTAATTTAATTATGGATTAATATGAATGCAATGCACTTGGATCACCAAAATTACTTTTCTCTTACACATTTCACACTAATTAATCTTCAAGGCATCCATTGCATGTTGAAAGCTCAAAACCAATGCTTGAATCACAATTCCTTTGCATTCTTTAATTAGCTCCCCCTGAATCCAATATCTCCAGCAAAAGGCTGTAAAGAGTGATTGTAACCATTATTGATAATAGTGGAATTGATTCTGTACTAGGTCCCGTGAGTTTTCCTCTTCAAGTTGAAAAATGTTTTCTCCCACGTAAAGCTATTTTGATTGTGTTTTTCTCTCCTGTTCTCTCTCACGCATTTTGATTGTTCACGTTTTCACATTACTCTAATTTTTTTTGTTTGAGGGTTGAGTCTATGTTGTGACTCCCCAATTGTTGGTAAAGTTGTTGTTTACACCCAACAAGTTTGTCGTGGGGTCCTGTAAATGGGGAAAATTAAAAGAAAGTTGGGCTGGGATGCACTCAACTTAGTTCTCTATCTTCTAGTTGGCGTGATGGGATCATGAGATGAGACATGTCTCGTGTTAGCAACATTTTCTATTCTAGATTTCTAATATGCTTGCCATGAGTTACTTTTACAGTTTGGTATGCTAAGGCTATTGACTTTAAGTGTTTACAGAGTTATGGTGTATTTTGATTAAATTGATAGCATGTTTGGGGTGGCGAGCAGGTGAACCAAAATCAATTATCAAATCAGGTGCATGTGAAGTTTAGAAAAACCATTGTAACATTGTGGTTTTTAAGAAACCATCATGATTTTAAAGGGTATCTAAACATGCTATAAATTTTTCTAGAATCAATTCCAATTCCACATTGAAAGTCAAAGCAAATAATTTGCTTATACTTTTTTCAATTTTTCACCATGATTTTGGGGGTCAGAATTTATTAGTTATCCAAACCATGGTTATTGAAACCGGATCAAATCGGCCAGTCCGACCGGTTGAACCGGAAATTGGTACCATAACTGGTCCGGTTCTGTCATTGAACCGGTCATGTAGTTGACCCGATCAAAATCGGTCAAACTCGGTCAAAACCGGCCAAAACTAGTCGGTCGGACCAGTCCATTTATTTTTTTTTGGATGTTTTTTTTGTTTTTTGTTTTAAAAAAATTTGGATTATTATCAATAGTTATTTTATATTTTGGAGTATAAATGAACTTTTTTTACTCAAATCATATTAGTTATATACTTATACATAATAGATACATATATAATTTTAAATTTTTAATATATACCGGTTCAAATTGGTTCAACTACTGACCCACTGATTGGATCGCTAAACCACTGACCCATTACGTCGAGCGGTTCGATGACCGAACCGATTTTCACAACACTGATCCAAACACACTATGAATCAGCGGAGGAAGAGAAGAAGTCATCTCTATGATTCATTAGCCATTTTAAAGGTAGTAGTATCGGGCCAAGAGCGAGTGTTCTTCAGAATAACATTTATCAAAGTGCTCCAAATAAAAAGAATTGGAGGCACCAGAAACATGACTATACTATGATCATGTTTTATTTTTTCCCCTAGCAATAATGCACAAAAAAATAAGCTGAATTACACAAGGGAAAAAGTATGCATAAAACTCCTTATGTCTCAACAATTTTAATTGGAGATGCACTCGAATATTTTAGGGACTTAATAAGTAGTATGGTGAACATAAGCCCCAAGAAAATTCTAATTGACTTGATCAGTCCCAGGAGAAGTTGGCCCCAGATGCCGAGACCTGCACATATACAGACAAAGGCTTAATAGAGTCACATTCTCAAATGAACCATTTGAATTATTTTCTCCTGCATATAATGACACATACAAATGAAGAAATCTTCTGGATTTATTAAAAAAGACTATATAGTAAAGGAAAACACAAGTACAACAAACTAGACAATGAAAATACTTAAAATATCCAGAAGCATCTTAGGATAGCAATAGAAAAAATGGCTGCACCCCTAAAATAGAGACCATACACACGAGGAAATGCTCTTCATGCACAGTAAATGCCAAATTGAAAAGAAGCAAAATAACAAACATATTTTGAAATATAAGAATTTATGGGTGACTCTCAAAAATGGCCAAGAGAGGGTCGACTATATTTATGGATCACAAGACATCATTAGGCTTGGTTAAAAACTAAATTCTCAGGGATATTATCCACCATGAGATCCCTTGTATACTAATTTCCTCTAATGTAATTCTTGATCTCCCTCTACCCCTTTCTACAGTGCTAAAAACTATGGGATTTCCTCTCCTGACTAGTGCTTTTAGTGGCCTTCTTTGCATGTATCCAAATCATCTTAACCGATTGACCAAGATAAACTAATACACAAAACAATTAATAAACTAAATTCAAGTAGAATTAACAGATGCAATTTTGAATCAGAAAGAGTCATAGGAAGGCTTACAGAAAGAGTCATTAGGAGATTCTTCAGACATGATTGCCTCAGTCTCCAACATGGTTGAACACACAAAAAATCAAAAAGGAAAAGATAACAACTATTAGTTGGAAAACAATGGTTGTTTGAGAAAAAGAGGAGCGGGGGAGACATGAGCACCGGTCTGAACAGGAAAGGTTAGACTAATGTAGAGGACGCGAAAGTGAAAAGACTGGACCAATAACTTTCTAATGGTTGTTGGACACGCTCTCAAGCACTGACAGAATGGTGCATGTGAATTTCATGCAGGCGCACACACAAGAGGACATGTGAAACAGTGTCTGACAGTAGCACTTCTCAAGCACTGACTGATATGGTACATGAATTCCATGCAGAGAGAATATGTTAAACAATGTTTGACAGCAACACTTCGTAGTCTGCTGGAAAGTGGCAAGCAAACATCATGGTGAGTGGGTCAAAAAATTGATGCAGCCAGCAATGGCAGTGACAATTTGCATTGCTAAAATGAACCTGAATGCCATAAAGGCAGAAATAGGGTTTTGTATCGGCCGCGAATGAAGGCATCAACTTCATTGCTGCAATGAAGGGTAAAAGTATGAATGATATTTCTGGCTATAAAATGAACATATATATAAAAACAATCTAAAATCTAATAGTACTATAAAAAATCTAATCATTATAACAAACAATTTATCCTAATTTCTAATAATTAGGATAGCTTGAGACTATTGCACCAAATAGGCATGCACTACTACACAGCAGGTCTTTAACGACGGTTGTTTTAGTATTTCAACGACGGTTGAAGAACCATCTTCGTATCTTGCGTCGTTGAAATTTATGATATTTAACGATGGTTGTCGAACCGTCTTTGTTTGTGAATTTTTACGACGGTTATTTTAACAACCGTCTTAGTAAACAATTAATTTTTTTTAAAAAAATAAAAAATATATATACAACGACGGTTGTAACTTACAACCGTCTTAGTAAATATGAAACGAAGACGGTTATTCGCAACAACCGTCTTCGTAAGGGATCTTTTTTTCTTAAAAGAGATTCAAAGACAGTTTTTTGTAAGAAACCATCTTTAAAATTGACATACAAAGATGGTTGTTCGAAACAACCGTCTTTAAATCTAAGTTACAAAGACGGTTCTTAAGAACAACCGTCTTTGAATATATTAAACAAAGACGGTTTCCTTCTACAACCGTCTTTGAATATTCCCCATTTCTTTGTTCATAGAGTTTTAAAGACGGTTTTGTGATACAACCGTCTTTGAAAATACATACTAAGACGATTTTTTATTGAAACCGTCTTTGAAAAGTACATACGAAGACGGTCATTAAGTAATAACCGTCTTTGAAAAGTACATACCAAGACGGTTTTCTGTTACAAACGTCTTTGAAAATTATATACGAAGACAGTCATTACGTAATAACCGTCTTTGAAAAGCACATATCAAGACGGTTTTCTGTTACAACTGAAACACCCGCTTCTATTACGTATTTATTTTAGTTGAAATTGAAACGACCACTTTTATTTTGTAATTGTGACTGAATTTTTTCTTAAAAATTTCGAAAGAAAAAAAATTAATAAAAACCCAACTTAAATTATTTTTCATTTGTGACTAAAATTTTTCGAAAATAATAATAAATGCCCAAATTAAATTGGTTAAGTTTT
>PYAF01002697.1:14186-29600 GCA_007407185.1 Glycine tomentella | reverse complement strand
TTTGTTGCTATTTTTATTGAATTTAGGCACTTTTTCATGTTTTTCATAGGATTTCTAATTTGCATAAATTGTGAGAAATGTTAAAAAGTTGGTTGGATTGAGAGGTTTCATACTTGATGTGAATCATTGTTGCAATTGTTGAAGTGATAAGTAGGCTTGAGAAATAGAATTTAAGATGAACCATGTGTGGTAGAATTATACTTTGTGAGTTTTTGAGCCTTTGTGAATATGTTCTTTCATGTGTGATTTCACCCTTGTGCTAGATTACTCTATGTTTTGTCTTGCCTCTTTTGACATTTCTTGTTGCATATGCTTTGATCGAGATGATTTAGGCCTTCTTTCTTTTAGCTACTAGCCAAATAAGCCTATCCTTGTGTTGATATCCATTGTCACCCTCTTTGAGCCTTTAGCCTTTTCTTTCTTGTTTAGCTCATTAAAAACTAAAAAAAACAAAAATGATGGAAAACCATGTTACCCTAGCTTTAGGGAGAAAAAGGGCTTTGGAATTGTTTTGGGAGTGGGTTTCAAACAAGTGTGGGGTGTTTGTCTTTTGTTTTGTTTTGAAAGAAAAGAAAAGAAAAAGAGAAAAGAAAGAGTTCAAATAGCAAAAGTTCAAAGAAAAGAAGAAAAAGAAGAAAAGTAGAAAAAAATTGTGTATAAGCAAAGAAAAAGAAGTTCAAGCAAAGAAAAAAAATAATATATGCAATAAAAGTTGTTATAGTTCATTTTCATCCTTGTAAATTCTTTTAAATTTCACCTTGCTTCTACCCTTCTTTTATCTTGTTGGCTTGCTCCCTATTGTCCCTCTTTTCTCTTAAGCTTTAGCCTAAATATCCTTTTCTTATCCACCTTTCCCTAAGCCATTAATTACAAGCTAATAAAGTCCTTTTGATCTTTTGATGCATGTGTATTTCAAGTTGAATGAATGAGAGGTTTGTCAATGCTTGGATGTGCTAGTTGCATGTGGTGTTTGAGTGTAAATACAAGCCATACACATCATATGAGGTTGAGTGCCACCCTTTGAGAGAATTCTATCACCTTGGTGCATTCTTGATTCTAAACTTGACTACTTTTTCACTTTGTGCTTTGTGATCATGTTTTCATGGATTGTTTGTTACCTCAACATTATTCTTCCATCTTTCATCTCTCTCACTTTTGTGCATTATTATGATCCATTGAAAAATATGTGTGCCTTGTTCATACCCTTTCTTTAAATTTTTGGTTTACTTTAGTTTGAATTTGTCTCTTAGTCTTTCTTTTAGTTTTGCCCAGGAGTGCAAAAGTTTAAGTGTGAGGTATTTTGATAGAGTGTTTTTAGTTGAGTATTTTTCTATCCTTCTTAGTTTATTTGACCTCTCTTGGACCTTTATTTTCCTATTCTAATTCAGTTTTTGGCCTAGGCAAGTAAGTGGGCTTAATTGTTAATTGTTGCGTATTTTTGGATTTTTGCTCACTTGATGTATCTAACTTGTGTAGGACCTATAGAGTGCTACTGATCTCCAAATGGAGTGTTCTAGGAGTCCCTGGAAAGATAACAAAAAGATCTACAAGTTTGCTAGAAATAGCCCGAGGCCAATTCTGTCATTTAGAGGGTCATTTTAAGCTTTGAAGTTAGCACCTCTGCACTTATAATTTTGGACTGCGAATTTGACTTTCATGGTTGTAAATAACAAATAATTAGATTGTTGGGTTTGTTTGTGGCCCATTTTATTTTCAGAACTCAGTCACTACATACATTAGTGACTTTAGTGAAACTTGGACAGAACTCTTTACATTTCAATAAACAAGTTTTATTTTTCATTCCTTTAGTTTTTAGAATCAAACCTCTGTTCTTCATTTTCTCTCAACTGTTCTTGCTTGTTCTTCATTTTCATTTTTCTATTCTTCCATTTCCGTGCAATAATTCCATGGGGCTTTCACTGATGATGATCATGGGAGGCTAAATCCTCAATCAATTCAAGGATCCAACCCAAGCACAAGGAGAATTTGAGTTCTGGTTTAGTATTTCAAATCCTATGTAAATGTTCATCTTCTTCTTCAATTGCTATTTTGTTTTCATGATTATGAATGCGTTTAGGATTGAAAATGGATTAGGTTATGGATTCATTTCCTAATTTTGAATATTAATCACAGATTAATTGGATGATATTTCAGTTAGGGTTGTGGTTTCAATCAATTTAGGGGTTAAGTCGATTGAGTTGCGTCTAATGAGATTGAATGAACTTTCATAATAGGATAAATTTATGAGAATAATGATGATTCGAATTGCTTTGTGAGGTGAATTGGATTGATGCTTTAATTCTGTTTGACCTTACTTCTTTTGAATTATGTTAGCTTCTGTGTTGCTCTTTAATTTTAGTTTACGTTTTTGCAAGTTTTACTTACGCACACAAACTGTTTGATAAAATTTCCCCCCTCACTGTCATTCGTAAATTGAAGCTAGAACCATATTGATTGTGTCTCTGAGTCGACCTAGGTTAATCCTGTGCGACATATTTAATGTAGTTAAATTGTTTTGGTACGTGTCGACAACGTGATATCACATATCCAATGAAATTCCCATTGATAGTCCTTGGGTCTAGTTTCTTCTCTTGTGGATTATAAATTCTCACTTCAGACGAGCATCCCTAAACACGTATATGTCGCAAACTCGGTTCCAACCTTTGAATAACTCAAAGGGCGTCTTGGAGACAGCCTTGGTTGGAACTCAGTTTAATATATACACAATCATCTTTAATGCTTCAATCCACAAGAATTGATGAAGTTTTTATGTTACTCCTCATACTTCTTACCATTTCCATTAAGGTTCGTTTCTTCTTTCTGCCACATCATTCTGATCCGAAGAACTAGGCATAATGTACTAGCCAACAATCCCATGTTCTTGAAGAAACTTCATAAATAGACCAAGTTCTTGTCCATTCTCTGTGTATCAACCATAGTATTCACCACCTCTATCGGATCTCACGATCTTAATTTGCTTTCCACATTGTTTCTTTACTTCGACTTTAAAAACTTTAAAGGCATCTAAAGCTTCATCTTTAGAACTAAGTAAGTAGAGATACATATATCGTGAAAAATCGTGTATGAAGGTTTTAAAGTATTTCGAACTACTTGCGTCCATGTTTGGACAACAAATATCTGTATGTATGATTTCTAATAGATTTGAGCTCCTCTATTCACCCTTCTTAGACTTGTTAGTTTGCTTACCCTTAATGCAATCTACACAAGTTTCAAAATCATCAAAATTCAAAGTACTAAGTACCCCTTCATTTACCAATATCTTCATTCTCTCAATAGAGATGTGTCCTAATCTTCGATGCCATAACATAGAGGATTCCTCATGCACAACACATTGTTTTAACCCAACAATAACACGCATAGAATTATAAGCAATATTATTTTGCAATTCAATATAAAGTAAAGCCCATCAAGTAGTGCACCATAACCAATAATTCTAGATTTATTAATTAAAGTAAAACTAGAATTCGAAAAATTAAAGGAAAAACCCAATGGTGCAAGTCTTGATACAAAAATCAAATTCTAAGAAAAACTTGGAACATAAAAAGTCTTTTCTAAATGAAAAATAAAATCAATGCTTAAAACTAAATTACACGTCCCAATGGCTTCCACATGTGAGCTCATCTCCTGAATAGAGACTCCTAGAACACTCCATTCGGAGATTGGTAGCACTCTATAGGCCCTGCACAAGTCAGATATGTCAAGTGAGCAAAAATCTGAAAATACGCAACAATTAGCAATTAAGCCCACTTACTTGCCTAAGCCAAAAACTGTATTAGAATAGGAAAATAAAGGTCCAAGAGAGGTCAAATAAGCTAAGAATGATAGACAAAAATTTAACTAAAAGCACTCTATCAATCCTCACTTGCTCAAACTCGATGGTGTGTTTTTCTGAAGAAAGGAGTAGGCTTGGTAATCTAAAACAGAGAGCACCCAATTCTATTTATAGAGCTCTACCCATCACAAAGCTCAACCTCTGTAGGATAAGATCATGGTTAGTGGGTTGAACGTGGACAACAAAATGGATCACATATTTAAACTGTTATCCCAAAAAAATAAGAACTGAATTAAAACAGAATATTATGTTGAAACAGAAATCCAACAATTGAAAGGACAAGAAGAAACATGCATAAAGAACAATATCTTGAGGAAGCAAGGGGATAGCGCGAATTTGATCAAGACCCTTAGCAACTGAATGGAATCCATTGGCTAACGTAACCATAGGTAGGTTAGATGGATGAGACTAAAGACAAATGTTAGCAGAGATATGATTATAAACTCCCAAATCCAAGGATAGAGCGATAAAGGCATTGGTAGTTGACAATACAGCTTGATAGGCAAGATAATATGCTCATATGCAGTGGCAGAGATATTAATAGCAGGTAAATTTGGAGTTTGAAACAAAGAAGCAAAGAATCTATTTGAATAGTATTGGCAATCCATTGTGGTTTTCCATTCAATTTCATGCAACATTCACATGCAAGTGTAGCAATCTTATGGCAAGGTCTATGCGTGGGTTGAGTGTCACGATCTTGAGCAATGGTCCAAGAGGTAAGTACTATTGTACTAATGAGTCACTGACAAATATACAGGGCACCAATTATGTAACTCAAAGTAGTTAAGCAAAGACATCTTCAAAGACGAAATAGAAACACTAGCCAATAAATGATGGACAAAAGTCAAAATCATAAGGGAGGCCAACTAAAGTGAGGTGCATGAATAACTATCATAATTTTTCCTTTGAGTTTCAATGTCAGGAGAAAGAGTCAATATAACGGAAGAAACATATTGGGAACTATCTGAATATGTCACAAGTAGGAATAGGGTAGTATTCCATCTGGATTAATATAAATAAAAAACTAATTTTACACTAATTAAAAAGTTAGTTGACATTATTTAACTTTCCTAATCTCATGTAAAAAATAAGATTTTTTTCTAAAATGTCCTTCATTGGAACTTGTTATCATGAATAAAAATGAGTCATTGAAAATAGAATTAGAATTAAATGAAAGGTGTTTTAGGAATGATAGCACTACATAGGACAAAATTAGTTAGATTTGCTTATATTTAAGTCTAACATACAAGATCACTTTTTTTCTTATATACAAGTCTAGAGGGAGTATTGTTCAAGGAACCAAAGCAACCTTATTTGTGAAGAACCTATGGCTAGAATGTGATTCCATGTTGGTTATGCTTGCATTCAAAATGTAAATATCATACCTTGGCAAATCAGAAATAGATGGTTGAACGCAATTGAGTTGAATAAGTCTATGAATTTCATTGTAAGTCAAATCTATCGTGAGGGCAATGATTGAGTAGATAGATTAGTCTCTCACGACACTGTTTTAGATTATTTTGTTTGGTGGGATTTCATTCCATCCATCATTACAAATTTTTTTTGTATAGGATAGACAAACACTTCCCTATTACAGGTTTAGATAGAGTTTTGCTCCTTTCTCCCATGGGATTGGTTTCATCTCCCTGCATGGTCTTTATATGGTTTTCTTTCTACCTTTTATATCTAGATTTGGTTGTGCAGCTTTATTCTAGTGGTTGTTGTAGTGCTAGCCTGGTTAGGATTACAACAACCATTTAGCTAGTTGTGTAGATTTTTTTAACTGAGGGTAAATACCCAATTTGGTCCTTGATTATATAATGCTGACAGTTGGGTCCCTAAATTATCAAAAATAATATTTTGTCAATCAATTTTAAAAAGTGCGACAAATCCGTCCCACCATTTGTTTCCTCCGTTAACATAAACGGCCAAACCTACATGGCACTGTTGGACATATTTGACAACAAAAGTTTTGCTGAGTGTACTGTTGACTTGGATGGACTAAATTGTCATATGAAATTTCGAATGACTAATTTGTCAGATACTTAATTTCATTGTTTAGTATGTATTCCCTGTTACATAACATTGTGGACTAAATTATCAGTTAGGTTTATAATTCAAGGATCTATATGTCAATAAGTGACAATGTTGAAGAGCTAAATGGTCATTTTTTATACCAATAATTGGAAACATATTTTGATTCATGCAAGGTCTAGTACCTGCCATGTAGGAGGTGATGCCTGGTGTTCCACATAGATTTTGTGTGATGCATTTGTGGCAGAACTTTTCCAAGCAATGAAAAGATGATGGGTATGGCTCATACTTGGCCTTCAAAAGACAGTGGTTTTAGAGAACTTTTTCAAGGCCTAGTACTATTGTTGGCTTGGGGTTTTATTATTTGTAGTTTGGGCTTGGGCCCATGAATAGCTACGGTGCTTAGGGTTCCTAAGCCTATATATTTCCTTGTAATTTGAGTGCATTGTAACGAGTGTATGAGGAGAATATTGAGAATAGCTGGACATAACCCACATCGGATGAACCAGGGTAAACAGTGTGTGCTATTTTCTTCTTCCCTTTCTCCCTTTCTGCTCTCTCGATTGTTGTGTGATTGCTCGGTACCAACAAAAGATAAGGAACTAAGAGGGCTAGTTTGGAAGTGTGCACGGTCAACAACAATTACAGGCTTCAATTTTAATATGGAAGCTGTTAAAAAGAATGACAAGGCTTGGGCTTATTTGGATAAATGGGATAAGGAATCATGGATAAAAGAATACTTCAAAGAGAATTCTAAATGTGACAATATCACCAACAACAATTGTGAAGCTTTTAATGCCAAGATATTGAAGTTTATGAGCAAGCCTATTCTTAGCTTATGTCCAGATCAAGTGTTATATTATGAGAAAAATGACTACTGCTAAGCTTAAGATGGTTGCTAGGATGGGACCTCTGGTACCTATACAACAATCAAGGTTGGAAAAAGAAAAGGTTGAAAGCAACAAATTGAAAATACAATGAGCACTAATCAAACAAACCAAGAGGGGGGGTGAATTGGTTTATCACAACAGATTAAAAATTTATTCAAAAACAACTTGCAAAATTTGGTAAATGGATTGTATCACTTAAAAATTTTGAAATACAAAATCTTTCTTTCAACCAAAATCACCCTTGGAATTCAAGTAATGTTTGAAACTAAATCTTGTTGACAAATTCTTAATCACCCAAATTCAATATATGAGATATGAACAAAAATAGAATAAAGAACACACCAATTTATACTGGTTCACCTGTCAACCTTGGAGGCTACATCCAGTTACTTCAAACCAACACTAGGTTAGAGGTATTACTATATCAAAGATTCTTTTACAAGTAGTTTTACATGTGATTTCTCTATCAACACTAGATGAAGATATGAATTCTAAAATCCTATTAGAATTACAATTACCAAGAAACTGAGAACCCTATTTAGAATCTCTAACACTAGAGAACTCTACTCTAGCATGCTCTAAAAGAAACTCAATGATATATCAATACAACAAAAAAAAATGTTTAGAACAATTAACAAAGATGGGTTTAAGATAAATACAACCTTATGTCCTTCATGAATGAATGAAAGAAATGATGTTATGATAAGTGCCACATTTCAGTTAAAATCGTAATTCAAATGATGGCACTTATCTTTTGATTTCATTAACTTGCTTATAAAATTGCCCTAAACCTAGTTAAAAAGCATCTAGTACGTATTTTAAAGTGTTTCGGAAGATTAATCCAATCATATTTTGTATTTGGATAGATTCAGTGGATTTCCAAGGCTTCCGGAGTATCACAGCAAGCAAAGAGGGTTACATAGCAAGCAGAGGAGGTGTAACAAGCAAATCAAGCCCAAGAACCGACTTAGCCCAATGAAAACTTCAACCCTAAGAGTCTAGCTCGCCCAGGCGACCATCCATAGTGCAATTCACTTGCTTGGGCGAGTTACAAGTTCCCAGAAGATAGAATTAGCTCGCCCAGGCGACCAGAACATGAAGAAAATGGTGGCCTGGGTGACCAAAGCAAGCTGGTGTTGGGTTTCTATAAATAGGCCACGGATTGAAGGAGAAATGCATGCCTTTGGAGGGTTTCTTCCTCCCTTTCCTTGCTTAGGCTTGTTCTTAGGCTTAGGAATCTTAAATATTAGTATTAAGTAGGTTAAGAAAGTGAGAGAAGTGAGGATTAACGTGGGAACTCTGCCGGAGAGAAGCGAGGATGGGAACATTCAGTAAATCTTTCCGTGAGGAGGTTCTCTCCATGCTTGGCTAGCTTCTTTGAGGTTGGATGTAATCTTTTTAACCCTATATTTCTTTTAATATTCATGCATGAATCGTTCTATATCTTATTGATAGTTTCATTCTGCGCTTAATGCTTGATCCTACTTGATCACTAGTATCACGAACTTAAATCCTAAGTGAGACTGGAAAGTAATCTTAGGGTTTGAACTGAATGAATTTACTCATTACGTTACGTTGCTAGGAATAGGGCATAACGTTTTGATTGCATAAAAAGCACGCGAATGTAGTTCTTAATGCTGGGGTATTTACTTAAATATGCGAGGGATCGATATTCGATAAACTATCCTTAGAAATTGAATGCGAGGGATCGATTCAAGGTAACATAGTGTGCATCAATAAGAATAGGCAATGATTTATGCGTGGTAAATATTAATTAAATATAGAATGTTAAGAATGATGAAATCCAATCCCACTTTCTCATAAATATATTTTCATTATCGTTAAGTTTAGTTATTTTACTTTACTTACATCACCAAATGAAATTTCGTTCGACCTACTTGTACATAACCTATTGAACTGTTTAATTCTATTTTGGATTAACTGAGTAAGCTCAAGTCCCTGTGGAGACGATCTTATAAATTTTGAAACTTACAATGACACATCGGTGCGCTTGCCGTAAAAATACCTAACATGTTACCACATTCTTCAGGTTGTAAGAATCAATTCTCAGAATCAAATCTTGAAATCCTTCGTGTTTCTAAAACATTTCTTCAAAATTTCAGAATTCTTGATCTTACAAGATGGTGTTTTAGTTTCAGAGAGAAACACAAATTTTAGCACTTCTAAAAGCTCTGATATTTTTGGGTAAGTCACACTTATAATTAGAAAATCGCACAAGGTCTATTTATAAAGAAATGGACTCACCAAGCTGTTAAAAAAACAGATTTAACTGACAATAATCGATTAACTCGCTATTGTAATCGATTAAATTGACATATGTAATCGATTAAACTGACCAAATAATCAATTAAACTGTTCTTCAGCTTTCTGGTAATGTTTCATGAACAAAATAATCGATTAAACCTCATTGTAATCGATTAATACAGCAAGTCATCAAAGTTTAAAACACTTGTGTAATCGATTACGATTCCTGGTAATCGATTATCACAACACCACTTGTTTTCTAGAAATAGACTATGTAATCGATTACAGAAAAAGGTAATCGATTAAATCAGCAACATAGTTTTATTTTAGCACTGTGTAATTGATTATAACGATCATGTAATCGATTAAACTGTTCTTCAAGGCTTTTCCAAAATTGTTTGAATGTCTTTAATCGATTATTCCTCTTGTGTAATCGATTAAAGCAGTAAGAAAAAGTTTTTTAAACAACAAGCCTTGAGAACTTATCTTTTTGTAAAACCATTTGTTTTCTTTGAGATTTAAAAATCATGAATGCATGATCATGAAAATGCACATGCTAATGAAGAATCACAAGGCCATTTAACTTGAACCACTTAGACAAATTACAAATACCTTCAAGTGATTGGGCATGTAAAAAGCTAAAACCAAAATCAAGTCTTCAACCTTGGTTCAATCTCCTTGCAGCTTCCTTTAAATTCAACACAAATGGACTCCACATTGGGTTGGTGATATGAAAGACAACAAGTTAGAAGTGTATTTTCATGACAACAAAATTGAATGTGGACTTGCTTAGTTAGACATGTGCTTCTAGAGTGTGGCAACTGACAGGTACACTTGTAGAATAAGGCACTCGGAATGTGTTCTTTTATAAAATTTCCATTATACAAACTTAACAAGATTGCACGATGCAAAAGGAATAATCTTACTTAATGTCATTTAAATCCTTGAGTTTAACAACTAAATGTCAAATTAGTCCACCATGAACAACTACACCCTGAATCTAGTATTACATTTTCATTTCAACGATTTCTAACAACCCAAACACCACCCCTAAACTAACCAAAGAGAAATCACCATAGCCCAAAACAAAAGGAAAATAGAGTATTTTATAGTCTTCAACTCCTTTTGTAAGTCATTAATCCTTCCTCAACTCTTCCGTCCACCTTTCTTCAATAAGACTCAATCGACAATGGGATTCAACATAACAATTATGGCTTCCACAACCATTGTTTACACCACCATTGTTGGTTGATTCACCATCACCACCCATTTGTGCAGTAGAAGAAGAATGTAGCAACGAGATAAGAGAAAAATTCAATGGGCATTGAGAATGGGAGATTTGGGATGCACAATGAGTCTTTGAGGAGAAGAAGATATAAAGCTTGGTTGGTGAGAAAAAATAGTTGTTGGATTTCCATGATCAAATAATAATTTAATCCATTCGAGTCAGCAACACACTCAACAAAATAAATTGCTTACAAATACGTCCAACAGTGCCACGTAGATTTGGTGTTTACATTAACAGAGGAAATAGACGATGGGACGAATTTGTCGTACTTTTTACAAATTGAGGGACAAAATTTTATTTTTCTATAATTCAGGGACCCAATTGTTAGTGCTTTACAAATTCAAGTACCAAATTGGGTATTTACCATTTACTTAAAAAGAAAAAGTTTCTGAAAATTTGAGATCTCATCTTAACAACCTATGAGGTTGAATAATCTTATGCATTGCAATAGATATTTTCAATCATACATCATAAATTCTCCACCCCCTACAGATTGATATTAAAACAAAGCTAAAATATGTTTTTTCGTTCCTATAAAATTCCTAAAGTTCATTTTTAGTCCCTGCAAAAAAAATTGTCTATTTTTCGTCCTCACAAAATTAAAATGTGTGACTTTTTGTCTTGAAGCTAAGTTTGGACAAATCCAAACCTATGAGACATTTTTTAATTTAAATTTTAAAATCTAAATTGTGGAGATTAAAACCTGTCACAAATTGCATAAAAAAAAATCAAATCACAATTTCTGGGGGTTACAAAACTGCCACATATTGTATGAAAAAAAAAATGCAAGAATCTAACCCATTTTCCCTAACAGCGCCAACTACCACCATCAAACACCATCACTCACTAATAAGGTCGTTCCCCAGATCGAGGAGGCATTTAGCTCCTTCAGGATGTGTGTTTCTATCTGGTTCATGGATATAGCATTATAAAAAATTCAATGAATGGAAAGGAAAGCTCTATTCTCTCTCTTTGAGGTTGTGATGAAGGACGAAGCACTTCCCAAATAATAGGGAGGATAAAGTGACATCTCTCCTAGCTCCTCCACGTCTCCTCCCCAGCTGAGGACTGCAACGACGAGTACCTTGGCCTCCACCCCCTATTGCTGCCAATGAACCCATCCTAGGCCTCATCTCAAAGCAGGTCGCCATCCTCTACACTATCGTCATCACCCACCCACCAACCTCCATCACGTGTCGTCACCATCTCATTTGCACACCATCTCCGTCGCACGTTGTTGAGCACTCTTTTCTAGATCCAGATCCAAACAACATCCACGTCTTCATTGTTACGGTTGACGTCTTCATTCTGATGATGGGGTGTGGTCACCGAGAATATGCTCCACCATAGCTACACAATGTGGAAGAGAAAGACACAACAAATACTACATGCTTCAACTTTTAGTGGACAAGCAAATGTCACATAGAATTAAATTCATCCAAACCTAACTTTTGGCTAAAAAGTCACATTATAATTTTGTGAGGACAACAATTGGACAAAATTTTTACAATGACTAAAAATGAACTCTAAATATTTTACAAAGACAAAAAACATATTTTAACCTTAAAACAAACATTCCCCATCCTTTTTTACTAGAATTAATCATACATATATACAATTAAAACAATCAAACAAACAAAATAAGAAAGGGGCAAAAATCATACATATATTGTCATATAATAAAAAATTATTAACTGTTAACTTTTTAAAATAACTATTTAAAAGTGATATTTATGTTAGGTTCTAATTATAACCGACTAAAATTACTCACATTTATTTTGTCGGGCTTCCCCTCATTTAAAATTACTCACAATTAAACAAATAAGTAATGCACTTATGATTGGTTGACATTTAGGGTGTAAAATAAAATTAGTAGTTACATTATCTTCCAAACATATATTGTCATGCAAAGCGAACTTGCTAATTTTTATAGTAACTTTCTAAAGCGTCATACCTTATTGACAAAAATGTATGAAAGTTAAACTGAAATAAAAATGCATTATGATATGATTTCATTCCAAAAAAAAAAAAACAAGGATACCTAATTCTTTTGTCTCGTCACCGCTTTCTGAGCTTATTGTACTCGTGCTTGTTCATCTTCGTATTCCGCTTCTTCTTCACACTATCAACCCACAACCCCCTTGACCCATCATCCCCTTCGGAAACGGGGTTTAGGGAAAACCCCAATGGGAAGCTGGGAAAATCACGTTGCAGCGGGGCAAACCCAAATACTCCGTTACGGAACATGGCTGAAATAAGGGTC
This sequence comes from Glycine tomentella, assembly GCA_007407185.1. Taxonomy (NCBI): domain Eukaryota; kingdom Viridiplantae; phylum Streptophyta; class Magnoliopsida; order Fabales; family Fabaceae; genus Glycine; species Glycine tomentella. The sequence continues at coordinate 17,007 of PYAF01002697.1, read as the reverse complement.
GTTGAACCTCGATGCAGAGAGGGAAACGACATCGTGCAAGGGGTTCCACTTGCGAGGTGTGGAAGGAAACGATGATTCTTGTGAATGGTGATTTTCTCAGCAGTTTTTGAAGCGCCGAAGCCATTGAGGTGTGTTTGTTTATTTGGTATTTGATTGTTCCTGTTCAACTAGGTTTAGTGCTATATTTTCATGCTTTCAAACGGAAAAATTAATTAAGTGAAAAAAACTAATTAGGAAAAAAACCAGATTAGAAAATCTGCCCCCATACAGGATCGAATTATGAAAAAACTAATTAGGAAAAAAACCAGATTAGAAAATCTGCCCCCATACAGGATCGAACTACAGACCTTCAGTTTACAAGACTGACGCTCTACCACTGAGCTATAAGGGCCAATTCAGTTAGCAACTTTGAAACTAACGAATTTTTACATATATTGATTGTTTTTTTTCAACTCAAGATCTTTAATTGAAACATGACTTGAATCATCTTACTTAATGGATAATACTAGTATTTTTTATTTTAATTTCAAATTTCTTAACTGAAATAATATATAAAATGATAAGGTAATAATATATAATGATTTGATTTAAATTAAAATAATTCGTAAGTTTATATAGTTTCACTAAATTTTAGTTGAATCTAAAAAATTTAAAAATTAAAGTCCTTATAATTTTAAGAAAATTTTATTAAATATTGAAATGCTAAGTCGGTTAAATTTTGTATTAAATATGGTTTATGTATTTGTTTCCAATTTCACATGTTAGTAGGCATAGAGTTTTTCATGGGTAATGGTGGTTGTTTTTAAGGATTTAGTCATAAATATTTTTTAGTGGTTTTGGTACTTTTTTTTTTCTCTCCCTACACTAATTTTCTGAATTGTTATCAAAGCAGTATACTAATATTCTTTAAATATTACATTAATCTTCCTTAATTATTTAAGAAATATTGTATCGTATACTCCTCTCAGAAATATAATTATAAACGTTAAAAAATAGAAGTATTTGTGTGCAATCTGAAGAAGAAAAAAAATCATAATCATAAGAGATATCAATGTAATTTACTCAAACAAAAATTTAAATATCTTTCTATAATAACTAACAACATGATTAACTAATAGGGAAATAAGAAAAATGACATAAGTATAATGATTTATTACTTAATTTAACCTTTAGTTAGAGTATTCATAAAATTGATTTATTTTGACTTAAGAATATCTAATATACTTTTTTGTTACGAAATTGCTAAAACGAAAAAGTGAGGTAAAAAAAAAAAATTAGTATCTAATTAAACATCAATGTCTTTTTTGTTACGAAATTCTCTTTTTTCGATAGGACTGTTTATGGGAGGTTTTCTTGAGAACGGTTTTAGAAATTTTTCTAAACTTCTTATTTCTTTCAACCTATCATTTCTAATATCTTTAATTCTAAACTGAATTTAATTGTTTTTTTTTAAATTGTCAATAATTAAAAAATTACATTATTTCATAATATAAATCATTTATTACAATCTAAAATATAACTTACATGTTAAAAAATAATTATTTATTAAAAATTTTAATTATAATATAATTTACATATTCGAAAAGTATTTATTACACAAAATTTCACATTCAAATATTTTGGATAAAAAAAGGTGGTTAGAGAGGGAGACACCACCTTAGGGAGTCAATTAGGTTCGACAATGAAAATTATCCATCAACAAAGCTGAAGGATACTTCAAACTTATGTCATGATTATCAAAAAATAATATATTTATTATAAAATTTAATTATATAGAATGAGTATTTATTTTGTGCAATACACAAACTAAAATACTAATACAAATATTAAAACATAATTTGTTTGACTAAAGTGGAATAAAACAAATGTCTTCTCAAATCCCTTTAAGTTTTGAGTTTAAGCCTTAGAGATGAAAAAACTTGATTGAAGAGAGAAATTTCACCAAAAGTGACTAAGTAGATTTTCCAACAAAAATTAGTCACCAGCAAAGTCAGTAATACCTCGCATGAATGTCACATTGAACCAAAATAATAATTTCATACTATATTTTTTAAGAAAAGATTTGCAGACATAGTTTAGTTTTAACAACCATCTACTAACTTCCATTGTCCTGGCCTCCCACTTTTCGCTCTCTCTTCAACCTTCCAATGTCAACATTTATAACGCCAATTCAATCGCCACATCCATTATTTCTCTGTCAATAACCAACATATAGATATCATTTTTTTTGTTCAAGATGACAAACATGATAGTGTTGAGACAAAATCCCTCCAAAAGCTTGAGTTTTAATGATATAATGTTGAGACAAAATCCCTCCAAAAGCTTGAGTTTTAATGATGACAAACATTTAAGAAGAAAACTTTAAGTTATCTTAATTTAGCTACTAATGGTTGCTTTAAGTGTGCTGTTGCGCAATTTATGCGAATACGGCAAGTGCACCGATCGTTAACAAGTAATAAAGTAGGTAAGTGAGTTATCGTCTCCACAGGGATTGGGGTAATTTTTACAATAATATTAATTCTAAATGATTGGAATTTAAAAACAGAAAAATAAAGAACAAAGAAGTAATTGTTGAGTTGTGGTTGGTGTTTGAATAAAAACAGAAATTAAAGTAAGTAAAAGGATAAAGAAGTTACCAATGGAAGAAACAATTGTGGTCAGGCACAATCCCTTTTGTCCCTACCTCCTTCACTTGATTGGTTTATTATCTTAAGTCACACACATGATAAATCTTTCCTAAATTCGTAAATCCTAGAACTACTAGAGTCATAACCAGCGATTTAACCCGTTAGTTCGATCGAGAAACCTAAACCCTTAGTGA